>UESW01003009.1:0-31231 GCA_900491605.1 Calamus simplicifolius | reverse complement strand
TTTGGATAACCGACTTGGAGCCGACACCTGAAAAGTTGGAGCCGACTCCAACCTGTCAGGAACGGATTTTTAAAATGCCAGATCAGCTCAAACGGTAATATTTTCGTTTCACCTAACTTCTAACGGATATTTTGTATGGGAAACTTTTTAGGTACACTCCAATGGCTAGTTTCTCACCATAAAACATGGATTAAGAGAAATCTATAAAAGGGGAGAACACTCGTTTAAAAAGAAGAAAAAATAGAGTGAAAAACAAATCAAAAATCCGAGAAGTTGAGCTTGAAATCAAAGAGAAAAGAGTCCAAGTTCAAATCCATCTACTCCAGAAAGCTCAAAGAGAAATCCAAGGCATTCAAAATAAAAATCGAGGATTTCCCAAAAAGGAGAAAAAGAAGCCAAAAGCCTGTTCTGTGATTTTTCAACTTCTCATCTGCAACATTTGCAAAGAATCCGAGCTGAGGCCTGATTCAACATCTCCAAAGAGAAGAGGAAAAAAGAAAAGAAAAGCTCAAATCCAATCTGCTTCAAACAGGCTTTTCTAACCTTGTTCATTTACATTGAATATTTGCTCATTTAAGGAGCTATTTGTTATTGTAAACACTTTCTTACTTTTTTTGCTAATTCAATCAGGGGGATTGAATTAGTGGAGGTAGTATACCTCGGGGCAAGCTAGATTAGCTTGTGTTTGGGTTTTGTGCTGGTGAGCCCGGAAAACCAGCTGGGTTCGTTGTGATCCCGGGGGAAAACAACAAGTTCTGAGTTGTGAGCTTGTAAAACAACTCGACTGTAATCAAGAGGATTATAGTGTGGACCCAAGTGGATCTTGGGAGTGGACGTAGGTGTTGGATACACCGAACCACTATAAAATCTTTGTTTGTCATGCTTTGATTGTCTCTCTCTATCTCTTTGTTTGTGATTAATATTCTCTTGCAGTTAATTTTATTATCTCAAAGCCAATCATTTCAAAGGTTAAATTTTTTAAGAACCCAATTCACCCCCCCCTCTTGGGTTTCCATCTGGGCCAACAATTGGTATCAGAGCTAGTGCTCATTTGATTTTGGTCTAACGATCAAGAGCTAAAGATCCAAATGGCAGCTCAAGCTAGTTCATCTTATTTAGAAGGTCAATCCACTAATCGACCTCCTTTGTTTAATGGAACTAATTATGGTTATTGGAAAGCTAGGATGAAAATTTTTATTCAAGCACTTGACTATGATCTATGGAGCATTATAGTCAATGGACCACACACACCACTGCTAGAATTAATGGCATGGAGATTCCTAAGCCGAAACAGAATGGGATGAACATGATAAAAAATTGGCACAACTTAATGCCAAGGTTATGAATGTTTTATATTGTTCATTAATGCAAATGAATTTAATCGAATTTCTACATGTATTTCCGCGAAAGAAATTTGGGATAGATTAGAGGTTACCCATGAGGTACAAATCAAGTTAAAGAATCAAAGATTAATATTTTAGTGCATAAATATGAATTGTTCAGCATGGAACAAACTGAAACTATACATGCATGTACACAGATTCACTGATATTGTAAATGGTTTGAAAAGTCTTGGTAAGACTTACACTAACTCTGAACTTGTGCGTAAAATTCTTAGGTCACTTCCAAGATCGTGGGAAGCGAAGGTGACTGCTATCCAAGAAGCCAAGGACCTAAATGTTTTACCTTTGGAAGAGCTACTTGGATCCTTGATGACTCATGAGCTAACCATGAAACAACATCAAGAGGAGGAAGTCAAGAAGAAGAAGACAATTGCTCTTAAAGCTGCAGAAAGTGAGGAGAGCTGCAGTGATGATGATGATGATGAGAGACTGCACTCCTTGCTAGAAAATTTAAGAAATTCATGCAAAGAAGGAGACCTTCCACAAGAAAAAGTCTGGAACAAAAATGGAAGAGAAAAAGAGAAAGAAAAGGACAAAGAAAAAGAAAAAGAGCCCTTAATTTGTTATGAGTGCAAGAAACCAGGGCATTTCAGATATGACTGTCCTCAATTAAAGAAAGTCTACAAGAAAAAAAGAAGGCGTATGTTGCAACCTGGAGTGATAGTGAAGAATCCTCTTCCGAGGAGGAACAAAAGGAAGTTGCCAACATTTGCTTTATGGCGAACGACGAGGTAAGTACTGAAACCCTTTATGATGATTTTACATTTGATGAATTATATGAAGCTTTCAATGAACTAATAAGTGATTTTAAGGTTCTGAAAAAGAACAAATCTTTGAAAATTGACAATTTAAATCTTGCCAAAGAGAAGGATAAATTAGTCCATGAAGTTAAAAAATTAAAATCAGAAAATGAAGTTTTGATTGAAGAAAAGGATCAATTTCCAAAGAAAATGATAGATTAAAGAAGGAAGTTGAAAAATATAAAAATATTGTTGATAAATTTACATATAGTTCTGAAAAACTTAATTTATTATTGAGTAATCAAAGAGCTATATTTGATAAGGCTGGATTAGGTTATAGACCTAACATAAAACAAAAATATGTCAAAAACTTCTTTAGAAAAGAACAAGATAAAGATGAAGTTTTATGTCATTATTGTAACAAGAAAGGCCACAAATCCTATGAATGTAATGCAAGAAAAAGCAACAAAAATTAATTGCTAAAGGAAAGAAAATATGGGTTCCAAAAGGAACTATCTTTATTGCTACTAACCATGAAGGACCCAAGAAGGCTTGGGTACCTAAATATAGATTTGATCATTTTGCAGGAGTGTCTTGCGGCCAAAAGATCAAAGCAAAGTGGTATCTCGATAGTGGCTGCTCAAGACACATGACGGGTGACAAGGATCAATTCATCACCCTTGAAAGCAAAAGAGGAGGAGTTGTTACGTTTGGTGACAATGGCAAAGGCCAGATCATGGGGTTTGGTAAAATTCAAATAACTCCCTCCATATTTATTGAAAATGTCCTATATGTTAATGGTTTGAAGCATAATCTAATTAGTATTAGCCAATTGTGTGATAAAGGTTTAAAGTATCATTTGAAGCTTCTATTTGCACTGTTTCTAATCCCATTGATAATAGCATTATATTTACTGGAAATAGAAATGCAATGTATATTGATTGATTTAGACAATTTGTCTACTGGTAATCATTGCTTAGTTGCTAATAATGCTAATATAAATGAGATTGGATGGCTGTGGCATCGTAGATTAGGTCATGCAAGCACACACCTAATTTCAAAATTAATTAGAATGGATTTAGTAAAAGGTCTTCCACAACTAGATTTTGAAAATAACAAAATTTGTGATGCATGTCAATTTGGAAAGCAAACTAGAAACTCTTTCAAAACTAAAAACATTGTTTCCACTTCTAGGCCACTTGAACTACTTCACATGGATCTCTTCGGACCTACTAGAACCACTAGTCTAGGAGGAAAGAAATATGGTCTTGTGATTATAGATGATTATTCTAGATACACTTGGGTATTATTTTTAGCTCATAAAGATGAGACCTTTCCATTATTTTTGAAATTCTTCAAGAAGGTCACAAATGAAAAAAAACACATAGTGTCTCTTAGAAGTGATCATGGCACTGAATTTGAAAATCATTTATTTGAAAACTTTTGCATTGAAAATGGCATCCATCATAATTTTTTAGCACCTAGAACACCACAACAAAATGGAGTTGTAGAAAAAAAAATAGGACTTTAGAAGACATGGCCCGTACCATGCTATGTGAAAGCAACTTACCAAAGTACTTTTGGGTGGAAGCTATAAACACGGCATGTTACATTCTTAATAGAGCTTTAATTAGGCCAATCCTTAAGAAAACTCCTTATGAACTATGGAACAATAGAAAACCAAACATAAGTTATTTTCATGCATTTGGTTGTAAATGTTTCATTCATAATAATGGTAAAGATAATCTAGGAAAATTTGATGCAAAATCAGATGAAGGCATATTCTTAGGATATTCAACATCTAGTAAAGCCTATAGAGTGTTTAACAAAAAAACTTAATTGTAGAAGAATCTATTCATGTAGTTTTTGATGAATCTTTAGCATCGAGTTCTGGAAAGATTGATGATGAAGAAGATACAAACATATTAGAAAGGGACATTGAAAAATTAAATATAGATGTATCTTCAGATCATGAACAAGGAGCTAAAGATAATGATTCTCCTAGTGTTGATGTTGTTGATGCAAATCATAATGATGTAGATCTTCCTAGAGATTGGAGATATGCCTATGGTCATCCAAAAGAATTAATTATAGGTGATCCATCTCAAGGAGTAAGAACTAGATCATCAATGAGAAACATCAATAATCATCTTGCATTTGTATCTCAAATTGAACCTAAAACTATTGAAGAGGCTGAAAAAGATAATAATTGGATGTTAGCTATGCAAGAAGAATTAAATCAATTTACTAGGAATAATGTCTGGACCCTTGTAGATAGACCTAAAGATCATTCTGTTATAGGATCAAAATGGGTATTTAGAAATAAATTGGATGAAAATGGCATAGTAATTAGAAACAAAGCTAGATTAGTTGCAAAAGGATATAATCAAGAAGAAGGAATTGATTTTGATGAAACTTTTGCACCTGTAGCTAGATTAGAAGCAATTAGATTACTACTCGCATTTGCATGTCATATGCATATCAATTTATTTCAAATGGATGTTAAAAGTGCATTTTTAAATGGATTTATAAATGAGGAAGTTTTTGTTGAACAACCTCCTGGTTTTGAAGATCATGAATTTCAAATCATGTTTTTAAATTGCAAAGCACTATATGGTTTAAAACAAGCACCTAGAGCTTGGTATGAAAGATTAAGTAAATTTCTGATTGAAAATGATTTTACAAGAGAAATATTGATAAAACATATTTTTGAAAAGAAAAGACAAGGATTTATTAGTAGTACAAATATATGTTGATGATATTGTATTCGGTGCTACTAACAATCTTTTGTGTCAAGAATTTGCTAAGTTAATGCAGGGTGAGTTCGAAATGAGCATGATGGGAGAACTCAATTTCTTCCTAGGACTTCAAATCAAGCAAAGCAAAGAGGGATTTTCATCAATCAAGCAAAATACACAAAAGAACTTCTCAAGAAGTTTGGAATGGAGTCAATTAAACCCCTTGGAACACCTATGAGTCCTTCATGCAAATTAGACAAGATGAAGATGGTAAGAAAGTAGATCAAAAATATTATAGAGGTATGATCGGATCTCTTCTTTACCTAACAGCTAGTAGACCAGATATAATGTTTGCTATTTGTTTATGTGCTAGATTTCAATCTGAACCTAAAGAATCTCATTTAATTGCTGTAAAAAGAATCTTGAGATATCTAAATGGAACTAAAAATGTAGGTTTATGGTATTCTAGAGACTCAACATTGAATTTGATTGCATATTCTGATTCTGACTATGCTGGATAGAAAAAGTACAAGTGGTGCATGTCAATTCTTAGGAAGTAACTTAATCTCTTGGTTTAGCAAAAAGCAAAATTCGGTTGCATTATCAACTGCTGAGGCAGAATATGTTGCAGCTGGAAGTTTGTGCTCAAATCCTTTGGATTAAGCGACAACTCGAAGATTACAGCATAACACTTGATAAAACTCCTATTAGATGTGATAACACAAGTGCAATAAATTTAACTAAAAATCCAATTCAACATTCAAGAACAAAACACATTGAAATTAGATATCACTTTATAAGAGAACATGTAGCTAATAATGAAATTTATCTTAATTATGTTAATACTGAAGATCAATTAGCTGATATATTTACAAAACCCTTGAGTGAAGAGAGATTTTGTTATCTTAGAGGTGAATTAGGGATTTGTGACCCTTTGGAATGATTTGAAACTTTAAGGAATGACTATCTAGATTCCTTTAATTTCTTGAAATTCCTTTCATAATTTTAAGGACAATTTATCTAGTCATTCAGGTAATTTGATTCTTCATATTCCAAAGATTTTTTCCAAAATTTATTGACCCTATTTTGACAAGTTTCGGATGTTTGAAACTCATTTATTTTTTCTAAACTGTCAGTGGAGTCGACACCTCAGTTTGAGGAGTCGACACTCTTCTGTGTCGCTCTCGGTCCTTGACCTTGGAGCCGACACCCGTATAAGTGGAGCGACTCCAGTTCGAGCGCTAACTGTGTTAGTGACTTGGAGTCGACACCCGACTTTGCGGGAGTCGACACCTGGGGTCCCAAGTTGACTTTATTAGGGCAGAGTCGACACCTCCGTCATTTCCATCTTTTCAATCCTGTCCAAACTCTTTCCAAACTCTCTCAAAACTTCCCCAAGCCAAATTCTCCTCAAATCGAACATTCCCAAGGACTCAATGGCACCAAAGAGGAGAGGATCAGTTCTTGGAGCGCCCGTGACCACCGAAAATGCACGGCAAGGCGTCCCGTCGCGAGCCGTCTTCGAGTGAAGATTCCTCTACTCCTTTGGATAATCCTGGTCCCTCATCTCTTAGGTAGACACCTTAGCCGGGAGAGTGATTACAATGGGTAGGAAAGTGATTTTGAATTTTTTGAGTCCGAGGGTTTTTCAATTGGAAATCAAATCAAGGAGCTAGGTTGGGACAAAGTATGTTCATTGGATGTTCCCACCTATCCGGCCCTAGTCAAGGAATTTTACTTCAATTTGTTAAGGGGTGACGTGGGATTGTGAGTTTTGTTAGAGGGAAAAGAGTCCACCTTACTTTTCAAAAGCTAGAAATCTTCTGAGCATTCCTATCACTGGATTAGCAGCTGATATTCATAGTGAGAGGTCTGATGCACTATCAAGGATGTTGGGTAGAGAGGTTTCTGAAATTGAAGAAGTTAGGGCAATCAATTACCCTTGGAGCTTAGGCTACTTCATAATATCTGTAGTAGGATTTTGTTCCCTAAGACTGGCCGCTTTGAGTATGTCTCGGAGTGAGACATTGTGGTGATGGACAGTGTTTTGACTGGTCAGCCCATTAACCTTGCTGTAATGATGATTTTCTACATGGCCGAGGCTGGAGGAAAAAGGAGATCTTCACTGCCCTATGGTATGGTTCTAACTATGGTCTTCAGGAGCCAAGGAATTATGATATCTGACAGTGAGCCTTCAAAGAACCTTAGGCATACTGATTATTATAGTTTGGCTACTGTGCACCGGATGGGCTTTGTTAAGATTAATGGACAATGGGAAAGGAAAGGCAGTCTGGATGAGAGAGCCCCTGAGCTTAGATCTTTGCACCGTCTGAGGCTGGTCCTTCTGCGAGGCATTCTTCTTCAGAGCCCAGCAGACCTGCTCCTGCTCCAGTTCCTGTTCAGCTACCTATGTCTTCTGTCAGATTTTCTGATGTTCAGATAGAGCAACTCAAGAGTTTATTTGCTGATCAAAAGGAAGAAATGAAGACAGAGTTTGATAGTCAGTTTATGAATTTAAAAGCGACCCTTTACTCTTTGGATGATCGCATTAGTAAGATTGAATCCACTCTTGGCTCCTCTGCTGAATCCTTAAAGACTGATCTCAAGAACATATTTGAAGAACTTAAGGATATTTGTGGAGACTCTGAAACCTACTCCAAATGCAATGCTGAGCTTCAGGATAAGATATGACTGCATGCTCATTTGTTGATAGAAGATTAAAAGAATTTGTAGGACTCAGAGTGAAGGGATGGGAAAAATTTTAGAACATTTACAAAGGATTATTAGAATTAATCTATGATTATCATGTAATGAAGTACAGGTTTTTGATTCAATGAAGTGTAAGCTGTTGTTTGTTTTATCTTGAAATCTTAATGTAATGATGTATAGTTTGATGTTTGACAAAGTTCAATTTCATTTTGTAATGCTTGACTCTTATCAGATACTTAATGAATATCTTTTGATCATTGAAAAATTGTTTGATCTATCAATTTTGTTATTTTACTTAACTCTTCTTGATCTTTTTGTTGATTACAAAAAAGGGGGAGAGTTATGTAGTTATGTTGTATATGCATTGAATGTAAAATCCTAATCAAATATGCATTGTAAAACAAAAAGAGAAACATTGGTTTAAATAAGCATAGTTAAAATTGATGTATCTACCTTTTTGGTATCCAACACTATATTTTCAGTTAAAAGGAAGCACAATTGTTAAATTGAACTTCATAGGGGGAGCTACCTTATTCAGGGGGAGCTTACCTGTGAGGATCACATATTTGAAAATTTTGATTTGAGAACTCTATTGTTTACTCATGCATATACTCAATGTTTTTATAATCATCAAAAAGGGGGAGATTGTTGACCCAATTATTGATTTTGATGATTAATAAAATTTGAGTACATTCATTTTATTACTAATAGATTTAACAAGTGTTTCAGGGCTTAAAAATCTTTGATCAATCAAAAGACATAAAGAAACGTGTTTTGAATCAATTGCCAAAAGAAAGTTTCAAAATTCAGAGCCTGGAGTCGACACCTAGGAGATCTGGAGCCGACCCCATGGCCAATCAAATGTCTTTCTGATTTTTGGCATGGTTTGGAGCCGACACCCAAAGTTTCAGAGCCGACACCCAAAGTTTTGGAGTCGACACTTACAGTGTCTGGAGCCGACTCTGATGCGGGAATAGAACGTGTGTTTTTTGACTTCTCTGGAGCCGACACTTACAGTCTTTTGGAGCCGATTCCCGAATGTGGCGAGTCGACACTTAACTTTTTCGGAGCCGACTCCTCAACGAACTCTTTATTTTTTATTTTTGGATAACCAACTTGGAGCCGATACCTGAAAAGTTGGAGCCAACTCCAACCTGTCAGGAACGGATTTTTAAAATGTCAGATCAGCTCAAACGGTAATATTTCATTAAACCTAACTTCTAACGGATATATTTTGTATGGACAAACTTTCCAGGTACACTCCAATGGCTAGTTTCTCACCAAAAATATGGATTAAGAGAAATCTATAAAAGGGGGAGAACACTCGTTTAAAAGAGAAGAAAAAATAGAGTGAAAACAAATCAAAAATCCAAGAAGTCTTAAGCTTGAAATCAAAGAGAAAAGAGTCCAAGTTCAAATCCATCTACTCCAGAAAGCTCAAAGAGAAATCCAAGGCATTTAAAATAAAAATCAGAAGATTTCCCAAAAAGGAGAAAAAGAAGCCAAAAGCCCTGTTCTGTGATTTTTCAACTTTTCATCTGCAACATTTGCAAAGAATCCGAGCTGAGGCCTGATTCAACATCTCCAAAGAGAAGAGGAAAGAAGAAAAGAAGAAAAGCTCAAATCCAATCTGCTTTAAAACAGGCTTTTCTAACCTTGTTCATTTACATTGAATATTTGCTCATTTAAGGAGCTGTTTGTTATTGTAAACACTTTTCTTACTTGTTTTTGCTAATTCAATCAGGGGGATTGAATTAGTGGAGGTAGTATACCTCGGGGCAAGCTAGATTAGCTTGTGTTTGGGTTTTGTGCTGGTGAGCCCGAAAAACCAGCTGGGTTCGTTGTGATCCCGGGGAAAACAACAAGTTTTGAGTTGTGAGCTTGTAAAACAACTCGACCGTAATCAAGAGGATTATAGTGTGGACCCAAGTGGATATTGGGAGTGGACGTAGGTGTTGAATACACCGAACCACTATAAAATCTTTGTGTTTATCGTGCTTTGATTGTCTCTCTCTCTATCTCTTTGTTGGTGATTAATATTCGCTTTGCACTTAATTTTATTTGTCTCAAAGCCAATCGTTTCAAAGATTAAATTTTTTAAGAACCCAATTCACCCCCCCCTCTTGGGTTGCCATCTGGGCCAACAAATCGGCATGCCCGTCGGGGGGACTTTTAAAAAGGGCGGAGGAGTGCTGTCATTAACCATATCCTCAACTGACCTTCCAAGGCTTTCAACATTGAAATGGCTTCCGGAAGTGGGGAACGATCAACTGGAAGACCAGGCGGCGGTGCTAACGGCTGCAGGGGTTGCGCTGGAGTCGCACCATGGTAATAGTTGATGGAGAGGTCCTGGCTTCACTGTTCGCAGGCCGCGAAGAGGTTATGAAGGCGGCCGAGCAGTATCTGGCTGTTTCTACAAGGGAGATCGAGCTTCTTCGCGAAGCCAATAGTAGCCTGGAGAGGCAGGTGGCGTCCCTCTAGCAACAGCTGGGTGAGTAGGCTCCACGGCAGGGGGAGAGCTCAGCGGCGCTTGGAGGAAATAACAAGCCCCTATGAGGGCCGATGTATTTTTCTTTTTTGTCACCTTTTCTATAACAAATGAAGAGAAAAATTTTTGTAGCTTTTGTGTTTGCCGTTGTTTTTGAAACGCTCGCTTTCACCGTGCAAGTCTTACGCTACATATCACTCGGTTTTCGTCGAGGTTCTTGACCAAAGACGCACTCTGGTCTTAGCTGGGGCTTATATCTCCAAGATGTGCACTCCAACCTTATCTGACGCTTACGCATTCTGGGTATAGGTTGGGATTTACATTCATCAGATGTGCACTCCGACCCTGACCGGGGCTCATGCACTCCGGGTGTAGGCCAGGGCTTACAGTGTGTCTCATTACCATTGAAGTAGTTACCTTAGACTGGGCCGGAGTATAAGATAACATTCGGTTATGTCGAACTGAAAGGAGGCTCTTTGGTTTAATCCGAAGTGTAGAGGCAGTTTTGGCCTTGAGTTAGAGTGCAAGGCAATGTCTTGGTTTATGCTGAGGCATAACAGTCAACTGGGTCGGAGCGGAGAATATCGAGATGCCCTTACTGAGGAGTACCTGGCTTTTGCGCTTCTTTATTATTCTGTCAGTGCCTTGTCTTTTCCAAGGTGAATCGACCTTCCTTTTTGCCGAAATGGCTGATACGGTCCTGTAACCTACAAAAGGTTGCCTCGGTATTCCCCGAGATCATTTATCCCATCAATCTTTCCGAGGTGTGACATAAGCGATGTCTCACCATTGGAGGGTGTCGTTTTCATCGGATGATTTTTCAGGTCTGCCCGTATCTTTAAGATCAACGGGCAATTTTTTGCAATTATGACCCACGATCCGGGATCAGAGGAGATATTCCGGTGTACGTCATGGACTGAGAGATGCGTTTGGCGCGCATAGAAGGGCACTCTTTTCATCTTGGGACGCCATGTGGCAGTGTGGATTGGGAATTTTGAATCTCGGGGCTTTCCGCTTTAATATCTGCTCCCGGTTCACTTTGCCTATAAAAAGGGGAGGAAGGGGCCGTGTTAGGCCATCCCCAAAGTTTTCTTCTCTGCAAACTATGAAAGTTCTCGTAATGCCTATATCCCGAGGCTTAGAGCGGAGGGATTGAGTTTTCCTCTTACAAATCGTCTTCCCCCGGATAGTTGGGGTGATGAAGGAGTCGCTGAAGAGTGGCTCGTCCTTAAGGGAGGAGCTCCGAAGATCACATGGAGAGCGCACAGGAGGTCCGTAGAGATCACACGGAGAGCGCACATATGCGCTTCCTGTGTGTCCTTTGTGGTTTGGTTGCGGGGGTCGCAGGGTAGGAAGTGCACAGGCACCCCCGTAGCACGCACAGACTTCCTTCTCTCTCGGGCTAGATTCTCGGCTCTTCTTTGAGGAGAATCCTTCGCCGTGTGGAGAGAGAGTTGAGAGCAGCGTGGGGCTGACGGTCCCCTAGCTCTCTCAATCGGGCAGTGGCCTGCAGCCCAGCATCCCACCTAGGGGGAAGCTTCCTCAGCATCTGCATCCACGGGTCTGTGCCTCTTTTTGGATCCCTTAGTTCATCCAGAGGACCCGTGGGAAGCCGGTCTTGCTATCTATCAGGGCGAGCTGACTGGTCGCCTAATCTTTTTGGTCGAATGCCGAAGCATCATTATTAACTGGAGCTGACTGAGGCAGTTCAGCCGAGCTATGTACTCATTTTTATTTCCTGTGCTTTGATGCACTTGTAACTCCTCGTAGGAGATTGTAACTTTTCTTTGGATGAGGGAATAAAGAAAGTTTTCATTCCTTCTTTCTTTGGCTCCTGTCTCTTCTGTGCTAAGAGTTGTTACTTCCATGTTACATTTTTTATGTTGTAGCATATTTCGGCAGCGCCATCGTGGCTTAGTTCTTGCTAAGGCTAGTGTCTGGTCCTCAGCGGAGATAGCGTATATCCATGATTGAGTCAGAGAGGAAACTGGGCGGTCCTGTGGACTCATGAGGTAGGCATGATCCCGTTTATTGAGGTAGGTATTTCGGCGGGGAAAAACAGTTCGTGACATGCCTTTACTGTCGAATAATAGAAGGTCATTTGCCTCCGCCAAGGTATAATAGAACGTCTTAGCCACATCAGAGCAATGGAGAGATTATTCGACTAAGCCGAAGCTTCAGGATATCACTCGGTTGTTACTGAGGTATAATATTTTATTTGTCTCTTGCAACAAATGTAGATTCTGGTGCAGGCTGTCAAAGAAGATGAGGATTATCCGAGCGATGCATGGGGGCATCCGAAGTTTATGACTCGGTTACCTCAAGGGAGGCGAGCTAGCGCTGATTGCTGATGCGTCTTTTCCAGGATGCCCAATTCGAGGGAGTCTGGCAGGTTCTTGAGGACATTCATTTCAGAAGGGTTTGGCAAATCGGAGGGAGCCTGGTCCCTAGAAAAAAGGGGGAGTTCCCCATGCTCCTCGTTGATGCTTCCCGATCTTCCTCGATGAGGGGGTGCGACCCCTTGTCTCCCGCAAGCGCCTACTAAGGCGATGACGCGTGGTGAGTTTCCACGGGCCGAAATTAATGACTCGAGTGATTGAGATACTCGCAAGGAGTGGTTTAAATATGGACTAGAGGGATGCATGTGCCAGCCATCCTTTCAGCTAGTCTCCCAACGATTCTCGAGTGTGGATATGGCCTCCGGCGGCGAGAGGCGATCGACCCAAGGGCTGAACAGTGGCGCTAATGGCCGAAGGGACTCCCGGGGGAGCCGCGTTGCAGTGACTGTTGACAGGATGGTTCTGGCGTCGGCGTTTGCGAGCCATGAGCAGCTTTAGAGAACGGCCGAGCGATATTTGGCCATTTCGACGAGGGAGGTCGAGCTCCTTCGCTGTGTTATCAGCCAACAGTAAGGGGAAATAGCGTCCCTTCATCACAGGTCGCCGAGTTAGCTCAGTGCGAGGAGGGCTCGGTGGCTTCTGGGAAAGACGATAAGTCCCTGTGAGGGTTCTCTTTATCTTTTCGTTTCCTCTTTGTTGTTTCTTTTATGATAAATAAGGGAGGTTTTTTAGCAACTTCTATTTTGCTGCCATCCTCAAGATGTTTGTCTCCATCGAACCATGTTCTATGTTTTGGAGACCGATAGGTCGGCCGGGGCTTGTAAGCTGCCCGAATCCGAATGAAACTTTGGAGATCGCAGGTCAGACGGGGCTTGTAAGCTGCCTAAATCCGAACGAACTTTGGAGACCGCGTAGGTCGATGGGGCTTGTAAGCTGCCCGAATCCGAACGAAACTTTAGAGATTGCATAGGTCGGCCGGGGCTTGTAAGCTGCCCGAATCCGAACGAAACTTTGGAGATTGCTTAGGTCGGCCATGGCTTGTAAGATGCCCGAATCCGAATGAAACTTTGGAGATGTTTAGGTCGGCCGGGGTTTGTAAGCTGCCCGAATCCGAACGAAACTTTGGAGATTGCATAGGTCGGCCGGGGCTTGTAAGCTGCCCTAATCCAAACGAAATATTGGAGATTGCTTAGGTCGGCCGGGGCTTGTAAGCTGCCTGAATCTGAGCTAAGTATAGGAGAACGTTTAGGTTGGCCGAGGCTTGTAAGCGGCCCGAATCCGAGCTAAGTAGGAGAACGTTTAGGTCGGCCGGGGCTTGTAAGCTGCCCGAATTCGAGCTAAGTATAGGAGAACGTTTAGTTTGGCCGCGGCTTGTAAGCTGCCCGAATCCGAGCTAAGTTTAGGAGATTGTTTGATTCTTAATCATACTGGGGGCGCTTGGCCATACCGAGTCTTTATAAAGTCAGGCTTGAACTAGCCGAGGTTCGCAGATGCAATTGAAAGCTCGGAGAAATAGCTCGGTTGTACCGAGAGTGAGCAAGAGGTATCCATTTCTCATTGCAGTTTTTCAAAGAAGCGGCCATATCGTAGATAATAGGAATACTATGCCAAAGTTATAAACAGGGCAAGTAAAAGAGGCGTACCCTACTGATAGTATACGCGGAGATTGTCCGAGTTCCATGTCTAGAGAATGGATTTTCCGCTTAGATCCTAGAGCTTGTAGGTGCCAGGTCCAATGACTTCCGCTACTTGGTAGGGGCCTTCCCAATTTAGAGAGAGCTTTCCTTGCTCTAGCGGTTTGGAGACGGATGTTTTCTGGAGGACAAGGTCGCCAGGCGAGAAGGATTTACCCTTGACTCTGGAGGCATGATAGCGGGCCACTCTTTGTTGGTACGCAGCCATTCTAATTCGAGCTTTTTCCCTGATCTCTTCCACCAAGTCGAGATTGGTGCGGAGCTGCCCATCGTTAACCTCTTCTGAGTAGCCTTCCACTCGCGGAGAGGGAAGGCCTATCTCCATAGGGATGACAGCTTTCGTGCCAAAGGCCATCCGGAATGGGGTCTCGCCGGTGGGGATTCTCTGGGTGGTGCGATAGGCCCATAAAACATGATGAAGCTCATCCACCCATCTGCCTCGGGCTCTGGCGAGGCGGGCTTTAATCCCTGAAGCAGGGTCCAGTTTGTTACCTCGGCTTCTTCATTAGCTTGCGGATGCCCTACTGAGGTGAGGCGATGACTAATGTCATGATCCTCGCAAAACTCTCGGAATTTGGGATTATCAAATTGCTTGTCATTGTCGGTGATGATGGTATGCGGGAGACCAAAACGGCAAATGATGGATTTCCACACGAAATCCCTGGCTTGAGCTTCGGTGATTTGGGCAACTGCTTCAGCCTCGACCCACTTAGTGAAGTAATCAATGGCGATAAATAAGAACTTCCTCTGTCCAGTGGCGAGGGGAAAAGAGCCAAGAATGTCCATCCCCCACTTAGCAAAGGGCCAAGCGGAGGAAATAGGGACCAGACTGGCAGAAGGGAGCCTCTGAATGTTGGAGTGCCTCTCGCATGGGTCACAGACTCGACGAGATTATCGTCATCCTTTTGCATGGTTGGCCAGTAATATCCCTGGCGAAGCACCTTGTGGCATAGAGATCGACTTCCTAGATGATTGCCGCAAATTCCTTCATGCACCTCTCGAAGAGCATAATCGGCTTCAGACGGGTGGAGGCATCTGAGCAGTGGCATGGAAAAGGACCGCTTAAGAGATGGTCGTCGATTAGCACATAGTGGGTAGCTTGCTGTCTCAGCTTTCTTGCTTCCCTGCGGTCGGCTGGGAGCAACCCTTCTTTAAGATACTTCAATATAGGGTCGAACCAAGATGGTTCGACCTTAATCTGCATCACTCGGTCCGCCTCCGCGATACTAGGCCTTTCCAGGATTTCCATATGGAACTTCCGCTTGAAGTCCATCGACTCCGCAGTTGCTAGCTGGGATAATAGGTCGGCACGAGCATTTTCGGATATGGGGATCTGAATAACTTCGAATTCAGAGAAGTAAGAGAGTAGGTTCCGCACCTCTTGGAGATACCAGCCATATTTGGCTCTCGGGCTTCAAACTCGCCCCGCACTTGACCAGCTACCAGCTGAGAGTCGGTGAAGGCATTTAGCTTCTTCACTTTTAGATCACGGGCGATTCGGAGTCCGGCAAGCAGAGCTTCATACTCGGCCTCGTTGTTAGAGGCTGGGAAGGAGAATCTAACGCCATACTCGAAAGTCGCCCCCTCTGGACTGGTGAGGACTAAACCAGCACCGGAGCCATTGGCGTTGGAGGATCCGTCGACATGAAGCAACCACAGGGTGCTCGACTTTGGATGCTCGAAGGAGTCCGGAGCGAAGCCATCTTCTGGATAGTGCATTCAAGGAGGAAGTCAGCTAGAACCTACGCTTTGATGGTCGGACGAGGCTGATATCGGATATCATGCTCGCTCAATTCGACGGCCCACTTTGCCATTCTTCCTGATGTCTCGGAGTGGTGGACTACCGCCTTGATGGGCTGGTCGGTGAGGACTGTTACAGAATGCGCCTGGAAATACAGTTGCAACCTCCGAACCGACGTTATCAGGGCCAAAACTAGCTTCTCAATTCGAGTATACCTCGTCTCGACGTCTCGGAGCAATTTGCTAACATAATAGATCAGCTTTTGGGTCTTCTTCTCCTCTCTGACCAAGATCGAGCTAATTGTGCCTTCTGAAACTGCCAGGTACAAAAATAGCATCTCTCCCAGATTTGGGCTGCCGAGGAGAGGTGATGAGCCGAGATACTTCTTGAGGTTTTCGAATGATTTTTGGCATTCAGGAGTCCATTAGAAGTTCTTAGTGGATCGGAGAGCTTTGAAGAAAGGGAGGCTCCTCTCGGCCGACCAAGATACGAAGCGGTTAAGGGCCGCAATCCTTCCGGTCAGGCGCTGGACTTCTTTAACAGATGTCGAGGGTGCCATTTGCTGGAGGGCTTGAATCTTCTGTGGGTTGGCTTCGATGCCTCGCTGAGAAACCATAAAACCTAGAAACTTTCCCGAGGTGACGCCGAAAGCACACTTTGTCGGATTGAGCTTCATTCGATACTTTTGGAGCGTCGCAAAGCTCTCTGAGAGGTCTTCGATATGCTAGGAAGCTTCCTTGCTTTTGACCAGCATGTCATCAACGTATACCTACATGTTTCGACCGATTTGCTACTTGAAGACCTTGTTCACCAGCCTTTGGTAGGTGGCGCCTGCATTCTTCAGACCGAAAGGCATGACTCGGTAATAATAGGTACCTCGGTCGGTTATGAAGGCGGTCTTTTCTTCATCCTCGGATGCCATCCAAATTTGGTTATAGCCTGAATATGCGTCCATGAAAGTCAGCATCTGATGGCCAAAAGTGGCATCCACGAGCTGGTCAATCCGGGGGAGAGGGAAACTATCCTTCGGGCATGCTTTATTAAGATCGATGAAGTCGATGCAGATTCGCCATTTTCCGTTTGATTTCTTCACCATGACAACATTGGACAGCTAGCTCGGATAATTTACTTCTTGAATGAAGTTTGCCTTGAGGAGCTTATCCACCTCCTCTTCAATCGCTCTCTGCCGGTCAGGGGCGAAGCTCCTCTTCTTCTGCTTCACAGGGTGAAATATCTCATCCACATTAAGACGGTGGACAAGGACGTTCGGACTAATCCCAGACATATCTGAGGCTGACCAGGCGAAGACATCAGCATTCCTTCAAAGAAAGTCGATCAGCTCCAGCCGGGGCTTCCCTTTTAGCAGCGACCCGATCCTTATGGTTCGGTCAAGCCGAGCTTCATCCAGTGGCACCTCCTCCAGCTCTTCAGCTGGTTCTCCTTGCTGCTCGGCAAATCCTCCCGAGCGTATAGTCCATCAACCTCGGGAAGTCTGGACTGCATGCTGGTGATGAAACACTGCCGAGCTATTGCTTGGCTTCCTCGGACTACACCTACCCCTCGCTCAGTAGGGAACTTCATAACAAGATGGGGAATGGAGACGGCGGCTCTGAGAGAAATTAGGTCGGGTCTTCCCAAGATTGCATTGTAGGGCGACCGTAGCTTGGTCACCAGGAAATCTGCATACACAGTGGCCATGCGGGGCCAGGTCCCTGCATGAACCGTCAAGGTGATGACCCCCTACGGGATAATGACATCGCCGGTGAACCCCATTAGGGTGGAGTCAACGGCTCGAAGACTCTCCATGAGAAGCTTCATCTTCACAAACACATTAAGGTACAAAACATTGACGGAGCTTCCACTATCAATTAGAATTTGGCTTACATCATAGTTGTTCAAATTGAGAGATACAACTAGCGCATCATCGTGCGGGAACTGTATCCCCTGGAAGTTATCATTGGAGAAAGAGATCTCATCAGGTCATACTTTCTTCGGCACCGGACCTTCTTCATCGTCCCTCCCCCGCCCGAAGGACTACCGATCGCCTCAATCACGTTAATGTGACCAACAACTGGAGGATTCGAAGGAGGAGGAGGTTGCTGTTGGGGCTCAGGCCGACGATCGCCCCCGTTTCTTGGCTCGGGGGCTCCTATGAACCGATCCAGTCTATCCCGCTGGATGAGCCTTTCAATCACATTCTTTAGTTTCCAACACTCCTCAGTGTCGTGGCCATGGTCGCGGTGGTAGCGGCAATATTTTGCGGGATCTCTCCGGGCAGCATTCCCTCTTAGAGGAGGAGGTCGAGGGAGTTGGCACTCGATTTCCATGAGGATCTCTGCTCTTAGAGCAGTGAGCGGAGTAAACCGGTGGAACCTCCTAGGCGGGCTCCGAGTGCGGTTCCTTGGTGGTGGCTGGGGAATCCTCTGACGGCAAGGCGGGCTTGGTGGTGGTGGAAGAAGAGATCGCTGGATGAGCGGAGGCTGCATTTTCCTCAGAAGGGTGAGGAGCAGGAGCAGCCGGACGGGAGGCTTCAGAGCACCCCTGAATCAGGTGGGCCAGGGCTTGGACCTGCTAGACCAGTAAGGCAAACTGGTCCTGGGTCACCAGGGCCGTCGGTGGTGATGGGGTCTCGATAGGTGGTGGTGGCGGGCGACACTGCTCACTGGATCAGGCCTTTGAGATGTGACCTGATCTCGGACTTCGGAGGCATCCTTTTTTGGTTGGCCATGGGAGGAGTTTTCTTGCAAACTAAGATCCTTATCTCCCGTATCACAAGTTTTTAGGGACTTGAGGGCCCTTCCTTTAGCGCCAATTTGTTGCTGCTGAAATCTTGTCCTCCAACTCGAGCGCGCTCGGGCTTCGAGATGGGATTCCTTCTGGGTGGACCTGCAAGACTGTCCTCACGCGAGAGGCGTTGGGGGTGGCCCTCTGCGGAAGACCCTCCAACGCTCAAGTAAGTGGAGATCGACAGTCAACAAAAATGAGAAAAAGGCTCTCGCTGAAGAGTCTCTCCCAGGGGGGCTCTGAGCAGAGCGATAATGGCGGAAGCAAAGGCAGTGAGCGAGTATGCACATAAGAGATGGTGTACCTGAGGGGATATGAGGCTGTAGTATTTATAGAGGATCACCTGGTTGTTTGGGAGCATCGTGGGCCCGAAGGCCGTTGAGATCTGAATCCAGTTTATTATGGGATCGGTAGGATTCGTATCGGGTTAGTGGATCGATGGCTGGGAGAGCTTGTTGACATCTCGAGATTTGGTGGGGGCATAGGCCCCAGGGCTCTAGGCCACCTTCAAACATGATTCATGTTGGAATCTTACTATTTTAAGCTTTCCCATATCGAATTCCGCAGAGGTGTAGATATCGCTCGGGCTGGGCCGAGTGATAGAAGAGATTGGCTAGAAAGGTCGGATGGTGGGATGGCTCGGTTAGGGCCAGGAGACGATGGACGATAGCTCGGCCAAGGGGACCGAGAGATGATAGCTCAGCTCGAGGGGCCGAGAGACGATAGCTCGGCTCGAGGGGCCGAGAGACGATGGACGATAGCTCAGCCCGAGGGGCCGAGAGACGATAGCTTGGCTCGAGGGGCCGAGAGACGATAGACGATAGCTCAGCTCGAGGGGCCGCGCCATGGGAGCCCTTGACTCGGTGGGGGCTAGGGCGCTCCGACCTATCGAGGCAGACTTATCTCTGACGGGTGTCGCACAGCGAGTAGGAAACAAAGCTAGCCTTAGCTATGTGCATGATTATTGATACGCGGCGATTTTACCCCTCAACACAAACAATATGTTGGGTTACGGAATAGAAAATCCCAATCTAATTGGAATAAAATGGTAGCAGAAACAAAATAAATTTATTCCATAACCCATAACCCACCAAAAATCACATGCGTTTCATATAACCGAAAGAAGGATAAACAAAATAATACCTTCTGTTGATCAGTATGTAATCTGTCTGTTCATGTGTTGGGTTTGCTCGGATCTTCAAAGGTGCTGCCTTTCAGAAAAATGACCACCCTCTACAAGTATACACACACGAACGGACACCAAAATAGTTTTTGAATGCTAGTTCAACAAGTCTATTTTTTCACAAAAACGAACCCTTTTTTTTTACTCTCTATTTATCTATTTTTAAGGCAAAAGACACGACCCTCCAAATGCCCCAATCGACGTGACCTTTCAAATGCCCAACAGACTTTAAAATGTATATATCATATATATATATATATAAGTCTGATAGGGGTTTTTGGTTAACTAGGATTTTAATTAATATTTATTTAAAACTCCTTTTAAATAATGACAATTTAAATCCTTGTCCTTACAAAATAAGGATTTAAATTTTTAACCAAAAACCTTTATGGATTATTTCGTTATCCAATAAGAAAATACAACAAATTAATTACTTGTCATAATTTAAATTGCGAATTTAAATTTTCTCAAAATTAACTCGAATCTAAATAATAATTAATTATTATTTGTAATTTAAAATAATTTTATCATTTTAAATTACTATAGAGAGTAACAAACCGTAACCATTATTGTCTGTTCTTAGTGTGTGACCCTATAGGTTCAATTAACGTTGGTAGTAGGCCTAAATCACATTTTGATCCTACAAGTCATAAGTGACCTCTAGCAAGACATTATGACTACCCAAGTTAAATGAAAAGCTCACGTTACGAGACAACCTTAAAGTAGCTAATGACATAATCCTTTTGCCACATGATATCTTGATAGAATATAAGGCATGGAAAAAGTCAACCTTATATCGCTCTATCTTTAATTTCTCAAAATCCAATTAGACTGACTAGACAAATGATATTGATCTCCATCAATTCATTTGAGCATGGCCATGCATTTCTCAGTCTTAATCATCGAGGGACCCAGAGATATCTCTCTTATAATAAGAGGGACAAATTCCATCTTAATCACTCATATCTCACTACATGACTCTTATTATGTTCAATCATAATCTTTATAATCATTCGGTTAAAGACAACATTTGATTATGTCAAAACATAATATTCCTCATATTGAGAACTATAGCAATCTCAGGTCTAAGGATTTAACGACACAACTACTAGAGATTAACTTATGACTTTGATCCATGTATTAATCTCAAGGCGGGTCTTGTCCAATATTTGTTCTCAACAAATACATATAAATTTGATTTGTATCTCATACACATATTCATCCCATGAATATCAATCAAATTTCATACTAATCTTAATTTATTATTATTCCCACAATAATAACCGATTAGGAACATTTAGAATAATTCATAATATTATTCAAGGACATTATTATATAATAAACATGCAAATTATGATAATAGTAAATGCTCATAAATATTCAAAATACCATGTCCATACAATAGGCCTAGGGCATTATTACTAATAATCTCCCACTTGCACTAGGCCCACTCATCAATGTATCTAATACCTATGAACCTAGCATGACGATCATAGGGGGAGCTATCTCATTTAGGGGGAGCCTCTCAATGAACATAAAAATTGATTTTGGTTTCAGAAAATTTTTCAATACAAACATGCATATACTCAATGTTTTTGTCATCATCAAAAAGGGGGAGATTGTTGAGAAATTTGGGAGATTGTAATTATTTAATTACCCCAACCTTATTGATTTTGATGATTTCCAAAAGCCATGAGTATTTTAAAGGAAATAATGAGTTTATTTATCAAAAACCTTGAGCTTATTCAAAATGAAGCAATGGACTCTCAATGTTTAAATTCACTGAGTTTTGAATCAATTTGAAAAAGAAGTTTCAAGCTCTATATTTAAGATTTCAAAAAGGAATTTTTACATGTTATATTTCAATCAATGATTTCTTGAAACATGTCTTGAATTCATGCTTAATGTCATATTTATTGTATTCAAGTCAAAATATCATTTAAAATTATTCTGGGACGAATTTCAAAGTCAATCAAGAAAATTTCTGATTTTTGATACGTTCCGGAGCCGACTCTAGAGTTTCAGAGTCGACTCCAGTAAGTAACAGAGATTTCTGATTTTCTCGAGTCGACCCTTGGATTTCAAGAGTCGACCCCTGACTCTGTGCGAGCCGACTCCTGGACTGTGTGAGCCGACTCCGCTCAAACAACAGAAAGCATGTTTTTTGAGCGCTTCTCGAGTCGACTCCCCATTTTCTTCGAGTCGACCCCCGACTGTCGGGAGCCGACACTTTGGTTCTTCGCGAGTCGACCCTCTAACGTTTAAAATGTTTCTATTTTTAGTAATCGACTTCGAGCCGACTCCCACAGTGCTCGAGTCGACTCCGCGAAATTCTGGGCGCAATTTTTCACGATGACACGTCAGCTCCAACGGTAATATTTTCAAATAACGGCTATATTTCTGTGTTTCTAACGGATATATTTTTGCAGAATCTATAAATAGAGGAGCTCTTTTCAAATCAAAAAACAACAATAGAGTGGTGAAAAAGAGAGAAAAGAAAATCTTTCAAAAAGAGGGAAAAACAGAGCTTCATTGGAAAAATCATTTGAGTCAAGAAAAGAGATTCAAAAGGAGTGAAATCAAAGAGAGAGATTCGTGTGCTCCAGAGCTACAATCAACAAAAGTTCAAGAGGAGATCCCAAAGCAACCAAGAGCAAATCAAGATCTTCCAACCTAGAAGAAAAAGAAGAAAAGCTTCAACCAACATCCAAAAGCCCCAAAGCTAGGAGAATCTGTGCTGAGGCCTGATTCCACACTTCAAAGGAGTTGGAGAAGAGAAGCAAAGAAGCCAAGCCTGCATTCAAGCTTATTAATCAGGCTTTTCTAAACCTAAGCTTTATTTTGATTATTCTGCTCAAGAGGAGCTGTTTGTATTTAAACTCTAAATTATTTTCTTGTGTACTGATTCAATCAGTGGATTGAATCAGTGGAGGTAGTTGTACCTCGTTGTAAGCTTGGGATAGCTTACGTGTTGGGTTCGTTGTGATCCCGTTAAAAACAACGAGTTGGGTTTTGTGCTGGTAAGCCCGTGTAAAACCGGCTGGGTTCGTTGTGATCCCGGAAAAACAACAAGTTTGAGTTGTGAGCTTGTAAAACAACTCGGCTGTAATCTAGGGAGATTATAGTGTGGACCCAAGTGAATCTTGGGAGTGGACGTAGGTGCTGGTTGCACCGAACCACTATAAAATATCTTGTGTTTGCCGTGCTCATTTGTCTCTCACTCTATCTCTCTTATATTTCTGTTTGTGCATTGCTTATAAGTTAATTTCTCTCACTTGCACATCTTGAGTTAATTTGTTTAAAACATTTCAAAAAGTCTTAAATTTTTAAGAACCCAATTCACCCCCCCCCTCTTGGGTTGCCATCTGGGCCAACAATTGGTATCAGAGCAAGTGCTCATTTAGAATTTGATCTCACGATCAAGGGCTAAAGATCCTTATGGCAACACAAAGTGGTTCATGTTTTGCTGAAGGTCATTCTACGAATAGACCTCCTTTATTTAATGGAACCAACTATTCATATTGGAAAGCTAGAATGAGAATATTCATTCAAGCTTCTGACTATGAATTGTGGGGAGTAATAATGAATGGACCTAGTACACCCACACACGTAGTGATGGCACTATTGTTCCTAAGCCCGAAAGGGATTGGAATGATAATGATAGGAGAATGGCACAATTAAATGCTAAAGCCATTAACATTTTGTATTGTTCCTTAGATTCTAATGAATTCAACCGAATCTCAACATGTAATTCCGCAAAAGAAATTTGGGATAGGTTGGAAATAACACATGAAGGAACAAGTCAAGTAAAAGAATCAAAGATAAATATTTTGGTTCATAAATATGAATTATTTACCATGGAACAAAATGAAACCATCACATGCATGTTCACTAGATTCACTGATATTGTGAATGGTTTGAAAAGTCTTGGAAAAGTATATACTAACTCTGAGCTTGTTCGCAAAATTCTTAGGTCACTTCCAAGGACTTGGGAAGCCAAGGTGACAGCCATACAAGAAGCCAAAGATCTGAACATCCTACCATTGGAAGAGCTTCTTGGTTCGCTAATGACTCATGAGCTTCAAGTTAAACAACATGTCAATGAGGATGAGTCAAGAAAGAAGAAGACCATCGCCCTCAAGGCTGCAAAAGTTGAAGATAGCAGCAGCGATGATGAAGAGGATGATGATGATGAGACAGCCCTCCTTGCAAGGAAATTCAAGAAGTTTATGCAAAGAAGGAGGCCCTTCCACAAGAAGAGATTTGTATCAAAAATGGAAGGAGAAAAAGAAAAGGATAAGAAAAAGGAAAAGGACAAGGAAAAAGAGAAAGAGCCCTTAGTATGTTATGAATGTAAAAAGCCAGGGCATTTTAGATATGACTGTCCTTTACTTAAGAAGGCCTATAAGAAAAAGAAAAAGGCCTACATGGCAACTTGGACTGACAGTGAAGAGTCTTCTTCCGAAGAAGAAGAACAAAAAGAAGTTGCAAATGTTTGCTTCATGGCGGACGACAACGAAGAGGTAAGTACCGAAACCCCCGATGATGAATTTACTTTTGATGAAATGTTTGAAGCATTTAATGAATTGATGATTGATTTCAAGGCTTTGAAAAAGAAACACAAATCTTTGAAAACTGAAAACTTAAATTTAATTAATGAGAAAAATGAGTTAAATCTTGTAGTTAAAGATTTAAAAGATAAAAAGGAAACACTTTTTAATGAAAAGAATGATTTTGCTCATAAGATTGATTTGATTAAATCTGAGAATGAAAATCTAATTAAAGAGAAAGAATCAATCTCTAATGAAAATGATTTTCTAAAGAAAGATGTTAAAAAGTATAAAGACATTGTTGAGAAATTTACTCTAAGCTCAACTAAACTAAATATGATTTTAGATAGTCAAAAAGCAGTTTTTGACAAAGCAGGTTTAGGGTATAACATTTAGAAAACAAAAATCATTGAAAAATATTTTTGTAAAAGCTAACCAAAGTAATATTACTTGTTTTAAATGTAATCAAAAAGGACATAAATCTTTTGAGTGCAAAACAATAAGTAATAATGAAAAATTAAACACTAAAGGAAAGAAAATTTGGGTTCCGAAAGGAACAATTTTTATTGCTACTAACCATGAAGGACCCAAGAAAGCTTGGGTACCTAAACATAAAGTTTAAATTATGTTGCAGGAATGTCTTGTAGCCAAAAGATCAAAAAAAAGTGGTACCTTGATAGTGGCTGCTCAAGACATATGACGGGTGACAAAGATGAATTCATCACCCTGGAAGAAAAGAAAGGTGGAGTTGTTACGTTTGGCGATAATGGTAAAGGTCAAATTATGGGCCTTGGTAAAGTTCGTATAACTCCATCTACATTTATTGATAATGTACTTTATGTTGATGGTTTGAAGCATAATCTAATTAGTATAAGCCAATTATGTGATAAAAACTTTAATGTTTCATTTAAATCTTCAATATGCACTGTAACTAATTCTATTGATAATAGCATTGTATTTACTGGTTATAGACATGGCAATGTTTACTTGGTTGATCTAGAAAAATTATCTTTGAGTGATCATTGCTTGATTGCTGACAATGCTAATATAAATGAAATTAGTTGGTTGTGGCATCGTAGATTAGGTCATGCAAGCACACACCTTATTTCAAAATTAATTAAAATGGATTTAGTTAAAGGCTTACCTAAACTAGATTTTGAAAACAACAAAATATGTGATGCATGTCAATTTGGAAAACAAACAAGAAGTTCTTTCAAATCTAAAAATGTTGTTTCAACTTCTAGGCCATTAGAGCTACTTCACATGGACCTTTTTGGACCAACTAGAACCACAAGTCTAGGAGGAAAGAAATATGGTCTAGTGATTGTAGATGATTATTCTAGATATACTTGGGTACTGTTTTTAGCTCACAAAGATGAGACTTTCTCGATATTCCTGAAATTCTTCAAGAAAGTCACAAATGAGAAAAACACTACCATAGTATCTCTAAGAAGTGATCATGGAACTGAATTTGAAAATCACTTATTTGAAAGTTTCTGCACTGAAAATGGTATTAATCATAATTTTTCAGCCCCTAGGACTCCACAGCAAAATGGTGTAGTTGAAAGGAAAAATAGGACTCTAGAAGACATGGCCCGTACCATGCTATGCGAAAGTAACCTACCAAAGTACTTTTGGGCGGAAGCTATTAACACAGCATGCTACATCTTAAATCGAGCCCTAATAAGACCAATCTTAAAGAAAACACCTTATGAATTATGGAATGAAAGAAAACCCAATATAAAATACTTTCATGCATTTGGATGTAAATGTTTTATTCATAATAATGGTAAAAACAATTTAGGAAAATTTGATGCTAAATCTGATGAAGGAATATTTTAGGATATTCAACAACTAGTAAAGCTTATAGAGTATTTAACAAGAAAACCTTAGTAGTTGAAGAATCCATTCATATAGTTTTCGATGAGTCTTTAGCATCTAGTTCTGAAAAGCTTGATGATGAGGAAGATACAAACATAATTGAAAAAGATCTTGAAAAACTTAATATTGAAGTATCTTCAGATCATGAGCAAGAAGCTAAAGATGATGATTCACATAAGGACGATGATGTAATATTGATCATAATGATATAGATCTTCCAAGAGACTGGAGATATGCTCATAGTCATCCCAAGGAATTGATTATAGGTGATCCATCTCAAGGAATAAGAACTAGATCATATATGAGAAATATTAGTAATCATCTTGCATTTGTATCACAAATTGAACCTAAAACTATTGAAGAAGCTGAAAAAGATAATAATTGGATGTTAGCAATGCAAGAAGAATTAAATCAATTCACTAGAAATAATGTATGGACATTAGTGGAAAGACCTAAAAATCATTCAGTAATAGGATCAAAATGGGTTTTTAGAAATAAACTAGATGAAAATGGCATAGTAATTAGAAACAAAGCTAGATTAGTTGCAAAAGGATATAATCAAGAGGAAGGTATTGATTTTGATGAAACCTTTGCACCAGTAGCTAGATTAGAAGCCATTAGACTTTTACTTGCATTTGCATGTCATATGAATTTTAACTTATTTCAAATGGATGTTAAAAGCGCATTTTTAAATGGTTTTATAAATGAAGAAGTTTATGTTGAACAACCACCAGGTTTTGAAGATCACGAATTTTCAAATCACGTCTTTAAATTGCACAAAGCTTTATATGGTTTGAAACAAGCACCTAGAGCTTGGTATGATAGGCTAAGTAAATTTTTAATTGAAAATGATTTCACAAGAGGAAATGTAGATAAAACATTATTTTTGAAAAGAAAAAGTAAAGATTTACTTGTAGTACAAATATACGTTGATGACATTATTTTTGGTGCTACTGACAATATTCTATGTCAAGATTTTGCCAAGTTAATGCAGGGCGAATTTGAAATGAGCATGATGGGAGAACTCAACTTCTTCCTTGGACTCCAAATCAAACAAAGCAAAGAGGGAATCTTCATCAACCAAACAAAATACACAAGAGAAATCCTAAAGAAGTTTGGTATGGAATCAATTAAACCCCTCGGAACACCAATGAGTCCTTCATGCAAGCTGGACAAAGATGAAGAAGGTAAGAAGGTTGACCAGAAATATTATCGAGGTATAATCGGATCCCTACTTTACTTAACTGCAAGTAGACCAGACATAATGTTTGCTGTTTGCTTATGTGCTAGATTTCAGTCAGAACCTAAAGAATCACATTTAATTGCTGTTAAAAGAATACTAAGATATGTAAGTGGAACAAAAAATGTAGGTTTATGGTATTCTAGAGACTCCACATTAAATCTAATTGCATACTCAGATTCTGATTATGCTGGATGTAAGTTAGATAGAAAAAGCACAAGTGGTGCATGCCAATTCTTAGGAAGTAACTTAATCTCATGGTTTAGCAAAAAGCAAAATTCAGTTGCATTATCAACTACTGAAGCTGAATATGTAGCGGCTGGAAGTTGCTGTGCGCAAATCCTATGGATTAAGCGACAACTTGAAGACTATGGTATCACACTTAATAAGACACCCATAAAATGTGATAATACAAGCGCAATCAATTTAACTAAAAATCCAATTCAACATTCAAGGACAAAACACATAGAAATTAGATATCACTTTATAAGAGAACATGTAACTAATGAATTTTGTCTTGAATATGTTAACACTGAAGAACAATTAGCTGATATTTTTACAAAACCTTTAAGCGAAGAAAGATTTTGTTATCTTAGAGGAGAATTAGGGATTTGTGATCCTTTGGAATAGATTTTGAAACCCCTAAGGAAATGTATCTAGAGTTCTTTCAATTTCTCAAAATCTTAAGGAAATTTTATCTAGAACTCATATCAATTTGATCTCTCAAAATCCATGATTTTTAATCACACTCAAAGATCAAATTCCGGACTCATTTCAGATTCTCTGAATCTTTATTTTTTTTCTCTGAAATGGTCTCGGAGCCGACTCGGACAGTATCGGAGTCGACCCCTGTTTCTGTTGAAACTCGGGAGCCGACCCCCGCTCTGCGCGAGTCGACTCGATTTCGGGTCCGTGCTCTGTGACTACTCGGGAGCCGACTCCACGCTTTGCGCGAGTCGACTCGACGTGGTCCCAGTTGATTATCTAGGGCACGAGTCGACCCCACGGACATTTCAATCATTTCTAATCATTCCAAACTCTTTCCAAAGCTTTCCAAACCTTCCAAAACTCCAAAAACCTCTGATTATTCACTCCATCTAGATCTATGGCACCTAAAACCGTGGAGCTAGCAGTAGTGGCGCCGGATTGAAGAGGAAACGGACCGTTCGACGACCCGTCGCGAGCCGTCTCCGGATTCGTCCTCTACCCCTTCTCCGAGTGGTTCTCCTGTTCCAGCTACCACTCTTCAGGTAGATCACCTTGCCAGTAGAGTTATTACAACCGGTAGAAAAGTTGATTTTGAGTTATTTGAGAATGAAGGATTTATTATTGGGAGACAGTTGATTGAGATGGGACTTGAGAAATATGTTCACTAGATTGTCCCACATATCCTGCATTAGTTAAGGAATTTTACTCAAATTTGACTAGAGGTGATGATGGATTAGTTAGTGTGGTGAGAGGCATTGGATTGAATATCACGCCACTATTTTATCCAGACTGTTAGATTTGCCCCTATCTGGACCATCCACCTATGCCCCGGAGGATAGATCACCTGCCCTCACAAGATTGAACAGAAATTTTGAGGGTTTTGAAGAAGTTTTTGCAAACCAATTGCCTTTGGAGCTGAGGTTACTTCACAACATCTGCAGTAGAATTTTGTTTCCCAAGACTGGCAGATTGATTATGTATCTGAGAGAGATATTTTTATTATGGATGCGTAGTTTCTGGGAAGCCTATTAATTTGCCTCGGATGATCATTTGGTACATTGCTGATTGTGGAGGGAAGAAGAAGTCAAGTTTGCCCTATGGCATGGTTCTAACGAAGTTATTTCAAAGCCAAGGGATTACATTTGGTGATAGTGAGCCAAAGAAGGAATTAAGGCATACTGATTATTACTCTTTGGCTACTATTCATCGAATGGGTTTTGTTAAGAGGAATGGAAGATGGGAGAGGAAGAATATTGCAGAGGACAGAGCTATGGATGCTGAGGCCCCCAGACCATCTGTGAGACATTCTTCACCTGAGCCTCCTCAGAGCTCTTCTGTTCCAGATTCTGTTCCAGCCCCTGCTCCTGCTCCAGCTCAGACATCTACTTTATCATCTGTTAGCTTTTCTGATGTTCAGTTAGATCAGCTTAGATCCTTATTCAAATCTGAGATTAGTGAGCATGAAATAGATTGAAAAATGAATTTGATGAAAAGTTTATGAATTTGAAAGAAGCTTTGTATTCACTTAGTGATCGGGTTGCATCTATTGAATCTACTCTTAGTTCATCCACCAGCTCCTTAAGTGAAGACTTGAAGAATATTTTTGGAGAGCTTAAGGATATCTGTGGTGACTCAGAGACCTATTCCCAGTGCAACGCCGAGCTTCAGGATAAGATTTTGACTGCTTGTACTTTTGTAGATAATAAGCTTAAAGATTATGTTAAACTACAATGTGAAGGAATGAAGCAGATAGTTGATCATTTGAATAGGATTACAAGAAACTTTTGATATTTTTAATGTAATCTCATTTCAATGTACTGAGTAATCTCATTTTGATGTAATGAAGTTCACTTTGTAATCTCATTTGATGCAATGAATATTTTAACTTTTGTCTAAGCAATTTCTTTAATGTATTGGATGCTTGATTTGATCTTGAATTAGCAATGCAATGAAAGAAATTTACTTATGAAGCTTGTATTTGAATTTGATATAATGAATTTGATACAATGAAGTTGATACAATTAGATAAATGGTTGAGAAGTTTAATGATTATATGGAAAACTTGAAAACCCTTAATACATTCTTGATGCAATGACTTTATCCTAACCTTTTTGTTGATTACAAAAAAGGGGGAGAGATTTTATTTAATCGTATATGCTTTCAATTAAATATATGCTTTCAATATACTTTCAATGCAATCAAATTTTAAATTTGAAAGAGGGAGAGATAATTTGAATATTAAAGGAGGAGAGTTAACTTAAAGGGAGAGATAATTTGGTTATCATTATGCTTAAAATTTAAAAAGGAAATTATTTGCTTGAACTTAACAATTGAAAATTTTGAATGAATTACAAAATTGAGTTTCATAGGGGGAGCTATCTCATTTAGGGGGAGCCTCTCAATGAACATAAAAATTGATTTTGGTTTCAGAAAATTTTTCAATACAAACATGCATATACTCAATGTTTTTGTCATCATCAAAAAGGGGAGATTGTTGAGAAATTTGGGAGATTGTAATTATTTAATTACCCCAACTTTATTGATTTTGATGATTTCCAAAAGCCATGAGTATTTTAAAGGAAATAATGAGTTTATTTATCAAAAACCTTGAGCTTATTCAAAATGAAAGCAATGGACTCTCAATGTTTAAATTCACTGAGTTTTGAATCAATTTGAAAAAGAAGTTTCAAGCTCTATATTTAAGATTTCAAAAAGGAATTTTTACATGTTATATTTCAATCAATGATTTCTTGAAACATGTCTTGAATTCATGCTTAATGTCATATTTATTGTATTCAAGTCAAAATATCATTTAAAATTATTCTGGGACGAATTTCAAAGTCAATCAAGAAAATTTCTGATTTTTGATACGTTCCGGAGCCGACTCTAGAGTTTCAGAGTCGACTCCAGTAAGTAACAGAGATTTCTGATTTTCTCGACCCTTGGATTTCAAGAGTCGACCCCTGACTCTGTGCGAGCCGACTCCTGGACTGTGTGAGCCGACTCCGCTCAAACAACAGAAAGCATGTTTTT
>UESW01003008.1:62437-131744 GCA_900491605.1 Calamus simplicifolius | reverse complement strand
AACTTTGGATCCATATATTCATGAATCTTAAAATAGAAAAAGTAAAAAAAAATGAGATGGCTCGGAGATTCTTATGAATTTAAAGATCAAAAAGATAATCAGATTTAAACTTAACTATATTTAAATGTAGCCAATATACATATCCCATATATTATATATATATATATATAATAAAGAATATATATATATTTTTTGCGGACAAGCTAGGTCAGGAATGAGCCTAAAATTAGGCAGGGCCTTAGGGCTAAAAAAGTGGTTGAAGTCCTAGAATTTTTTGGACGACCCATGTCACCCTACTCGAAGTTATTAATCGAAGCTTACATAAAGGATGAACTCCAAGAAATAACATTTTTCTAACATAGATCAAAATAAAATATTACTTGATGCGGGGTAAAATTGTCACCGCATCAGTATTAATATACTGACAAAAGGGAAAGGGTCATTTTGACTTTCCGCTAACAACCATATCTAGAAAAAAATAAAATATGATCGAGCTATCCCCATACCTTAGCAGGACCGAGCTATCCCTATACCTCAGCAGAACTGAGCTATCTCTATGCCTCGGCAGGACGAGCTATCTCCATACCTCGTAGGACTGGGGGACTCTTTTTTTTGGCTCAGGCACCCTCATCGTCTTGAGCTACGCCGCGGATTACGGAAGATGAACCACCCCAATCATGAATCATATAATAATCTTTCTAAAATGGGAATGAGGAGCAAACATGACCCTCTAACCGTAATCAACGAAATTTTAAATCCTTGATCAGCTGGTGGAATTCTAATCGCATGGGCTTCAACACCCTAAAAGAAAACAAAAAACTAAATATGGTTAACACCCATGAATTACTGAATCGCAGGCCAATCAGCCATCGATCCTCTTAACCGCCAGGATTCGAATCATAACGGTCCCATAACTAATCAGATTCGAATCATACCAGCTTTTAACTTCCTAAAATGCACCCAAGAAACTAGGTAACAACCCGCCATCATTCCAGCAGTCTATAAATACCATGTCCTAAGATCCCTTCAAGGATGCATAAATAACTCTAAAAACTCTAGCATAGTTCACAGCTCTCAGGAGGTCATCTCTGTGAGATGCTTCTACTGGAGCCTTCTCTCTTATCTGTTTGCTGAGAATCATCACTGACTTGGGCATCGAAGGGTCTTCTATAGGAACCATCCCAGTGCTTCATGCATGGAGATTGTCTTATAGGTCCAACCGAACGGAAGATCGCCATCCGGATCTTGATGTGCACCGCCTTCAAGCCGAAGAACGAAATTTATAGCAACATTACTCTTTCTTGCATATACAAGATCCTAGCATATAATAAATAAAACAATACTGCAAAACTTGATTTTTCTCCAAAATATATGATTTTTTATAAATATGTCTTGTGAAGAGTAGGATATATCTTTATAACTAGAGATGGCAAATTGTGTTAACAGATCATAAACGATTGAGTCAACTTTAAAGTATAATGATAAATAGATCAACCAAATCTGGCCTCTTTATTAATTAGGTCAAAAATTTAAACATGAATCCAGTTTGTTTATTACATGCGTTATACAACCCATAACCTATTTAATAAGTAAGTCATATTTGGGTTAGTACAAATACATAATCCATATGATCTATGTAATCCTTAGAACATATATAACCTATTAATATCTATATACATGCATTATCTATTACAATTTTAGTTTTAAAGGTTAGGTTTTGAGTTATGAATTGTGACATATATCCACTAAGCACAATTTGAATTATCCCTAGCCTATGTCCATCAACCATGGATCCTATATGTTGATAAAATAATAATTAAATAAAAGTAATATTGACCTGGATAAATAGGTCTAGTGTATGGTATACAAATTAGCTGATCAGTTTATACGATTGACTTGTTTAATAATTGGGTTACATGAATTAATCCTTTAATATCTGACATAATGTTGATCAATTTCAGATTAGTGGGTTAATCCAAAATCTGACTTGTTTATTAATCTTGTTTGCTACTATTTTCTAGTAGAGTTCAAGTATGAAAATCCATATTGACAAGTGTTTAGCCCTATAAAAATTATATATTGAAAAGGTCATATGTACTTATATAAGATTAATGAGTCCAAATAATATCCTTCGACCTATCTTTTTGATGGGATCAAGGTTGTGACATGATATCAGAATAGATTTATCCAATAACTCATGTGGACCAGGAAACACTGTAAATGAATTTATATTTGGAGAGATCTGATCTATTATATAGTTGGTATACTAGGTTAATCAATGAACATACTATTATAGCCCCTGCATGTATACTATTGTAGCTCCTATCGATAAGTAGTAATTGGTTGGCCTGATCTATAGGTCATATGGTAAACTAAGTCTACCTAAGAATAGCTTTTAAAGATGTGCTTTATATGTTTATAATTGAATTTGATTATATATTTAGATAGAGATTATTAATGTAAAAAAAAAACTAAATGTATAAAAATATAGCAAAAGAAGTTCTAGAAGAATCAAAAAGAGTAGGACTATTAGAAAAGAAGCTTGGTAGTGAAACAAGAAAGTTCAAGCTGCCATTAAGCTTAAAAGTACAAACTGCAAAATTTGGCAAAAGGCTAGGAATGAAGAAAGTCTTAAAAAGTATAGGGATACAAAGAAAGAAAATAAAAAACCAGTAAGTAATACCAAACTTAAAGCTTATGATGATTTATAATATATTAGATAAGAAAGAAGGTAAAAAGACTATATATAAACTAGCAAAACTAAGAGAAAAGAAAATAAAAGATCTTGACTATATTAATATATTAAGGATGAAGATGAAAAGACTCAGTAAAAGAAGAAGAGATAAAAGAATAAAAAGTTATTTTAAAAAATTATTAAATAAAAATAATTTAATAAATTTAAGGGTTGAAGGATGTGATGACCTAGGAGTAACAACTAAAAATAAATTTTTTTAGTCGATTTAGCATGCTTAAGGTTAAAAGGGTTTGAGTAAAATAAAAAATGCAAAGGCATTAGGGTTAGATGCGATCTCTATTGAGTTTTGGAAAGGCTTAGAAGAAATTGGAGCATTTAGTTAACTAATTTATTTAATAGGATTGTAGCAACTAAAAGAATGCCGGATAATTAAAGAAAAAGTATATTATATCCATATACAAAAATAAAAAAAATGTTCAAAACTATGCAGATTATAGAGGAATTAAGCTAATGAGTTATGTAATGAAATTATGGGAAAGAGCAATATAAAATCAAATAAGAGCTGAAACTTTGGTATCAAATAATTAATTTGGATTTATGCTTAGAAGATCGACCATGGAAGCTATTTATTTATTAAGAAGATTGATAGAGAGGTATAGAGACAAGAAAAAAAAAAGATCTTTATATGGTTTTTATTGATTTACAGAAAGTATATGATAAAGTACCTAGAAAAATAATATGGTGGATTTAAAAAAAAAGGAGTTACTAAAAAGTGCATAGAATTGATAAAAGATATGTATGATAAAGTAATAACTATTGTTAAAACAACAATAGAGAAACTAGTGAGTTTTTAATTACTGTAGATTTACATCAAGAATTTACCTTAACTCCATATCTATTTGTATTAATTATGGATGAATTAACCAAACATATTCAAAATAATATCCCATGGTGTATGTTATTTGCAGACAATATAGAGGTGATTGATGAAACTAAATCTGGAGTAAATGCCGAGCTAGAGATTTGAAGAGAAGCTTTAGAATCTAAAAGTTTTAAGATTAGTAGAACTAAAACTAAATGCATGAAATATAATTTTAGTAGAAGTTGAAATACAAATGAAAAAATGGTTAAGATTGCAAGCCAAAAGATATAAGGAGTGAAAAATTTAGGTATTTGAGATCAATTATCCAGCAAAAAGGTGAAATAGGTGAAAAATGAACCATAGAGTTAAAGCATGTTAGATTAAGTGGAGTGCTTCGAAAGTATTGTATAATTAATGCATCCCATTAAAATTAAAAGAAAAATTCTATAAGACCACTATTAGGCCAGCTATGCTATATGGAACAGAGTATTGGACAATATTGAAACAATATATGAATAAATTAAGTGTAACAGAAATACACATGTTAAGATGGATATGTGATAAAACTTTAAAAAATAGAATTAAAAATAAATATATAAGAGAAATGATAAAAGTAGCCTCAATTAAAGATAAAATAAAAAAAATCGATTATGGTGGTTTGGACATATACAACAAAGACCTTTAGATGTTCCAATTAGAAAGAGTGATCTTTTAATAATTTATGATAAGGATAGAGGTAGAGGTATATCTAAACTAATATGGATAGAAATAATTAAAAGAGATATAACTATTTATAATTTGAATATCGATTTAGTCCTAAATAGAGTAGAATAGAAGAAGCAGATTTGTATAGCCGATCCCATCTAGTTGGGAAAAGACTTAGATGAGTTGATTTGAGCTGAATTGAGTTGAGATTCTTAACTTAACAAAGACATTAAGACTTTAATGAAAGAAATATGCAAGAGCTCATGATAAGTGTTTCGTTTTACATCAATTATATTTTGAAAAAATCCTAAGTATTTATATAAGATTAATAAATTTAAATAATATCTTTATCTATTTATGATATTAAGATGTGATATGTGTAATGCTTGTTAAGCCAAAAATTGCATGAATCATATCTACGAAGTGGCATCAAAGCCTCGTCCTTTAGAGAAAGGGCTATTACCTTCTTGTCAAGTGTATTCTCGTCGCTATACGCAGAAGCCACTTCCATTCATCAGTTGATGCACCTATGGTCACCAAGGATGCGGCTGGTCTGATGCACATTACCTAGGGAATGACAAACCTGTGCTTAAAAGAATCTGGGATGACGTAGAAAAGCCAAATAAATAACCTTTTCGAGTAGTTTAATGAGAGCTCGCATTATATAGCACGTAAGTACGAACCAAAAGAGAGGGGACAACAGGAGTTGCAAGAAAATGAAGTTGGGAGTGTTGAAAAAAGTTTTAAAAAAATAAAAATAAAATGCCCCACGCAAGCATTCAGCATTAAATGCTCGTGGGGCAAGCGTCAATGTTTTTAGAAATAGTTTAGATAATTTAATTTTTATGTCTGGACTAATGGCTATCAGGTCTTTAAGGTCATTATGAATGAAAACGTTGAAACTTTTATAGGCTAAGCCTATAAATAGGCTTAGGAATTTAGATTGAGAAATAAATCAATCGTAGAATAGTTTTGAGTAGCTATGATTTATTTTATCTCATTTTAATTTTAATTTTCATTGATCTTTTCATGAGCATATAAAGGTAATCATTGGGTTGCATCTCCATGCGATCATGATAGGAGAATCGGATCGAGCCGGATCGTTATACCTTGGGGACAGATCGCCAATAAGCAAAATTTGATCCTTAGAACAGTGTCTAACATGCCTCGACCAGCAAGATTCTTTTTTATATTATATTTATATTTTGCATTTAAATTTCTATAATATATTTCTAGCAATTTCTAGGAATGATTTTTTTGTAAGATCAAAACTATTTTTCAACAGCTAAGGATCAGATTTTCTCTGAAATTTGCTAAAATTTAAGTCTTTTGCTATGATCAATTTTTGCAGAAGATTTTTGTTTTCTTTTAAACCTATATGACTAAACTATAGTTGTCAAGCCTAAATACATTATTAACCAATCTTTTGGGAGCTCTAGTTGTTGTTATCTAGTAGGAAAGAAGAGGCGCGGTGGATTGGGAAAGAAGAAGGGACGTAAGTCAAGAGTGATCCAGGCCCTCCACACAGCCGTTGTTTCAGATCGATGGATGATAGGGGGATGGTGTGGAGGAGAAAAATCTCTCCATTTTCACACATTTTCTCACTTTCTTTTCCTGGTTGTCCATCCGAATCGTCTTGGGTTTCCTTCATTGCGATCATTGGTGAGGAGTCACTTTTTCGAAACTGGTATAAGCACTCAAACTTGATATGCTTTTCTTTATCTGATTTGATTTCCGGTTTCTTGAGTCATTTAGTTTCATGAGTTCCTAATTTTTCCCCCTCTTTCGTGATAGCAGTTTTACGTTTTTCTTATATTTAAATTATAAAAATCATATGATGCAGTTGTGATTCATATTTTTACGTGTGAATGTGGATTTCTTTGACCTGTGACACTAGGTCACGCACACAAGGTTTAGCTTAGGTCTGAGAAAAACCAGGTGCAGTTTAGTTCTTTGGTTAATTGTATAGTCTGAACAAGATCAATATGGAGTGTTACCAAACCCATGTAGCTGGGACAAGACATTACTGTTCAGGTATGTAATGACTCATCGGTTATCTTCTTGTTGTTGATGAGTTTCATTCCTTTCTTTTGAAGGTTATGATTGGACTCTGGTCACTACTAATGATTCAGAGAATTTAAAATTGCTATTCTTGTTTCTGTTATTTAGTGCTTTGTTCTGCCATGAATGTCTTATGACAACAACAATTGCACAAATCTTGCTATAATATATGTAATATGGTAATTTACTTAAGTTGCAGTAACAACAAAATTCAAATATGCTTAAACACGCTTTCTTCTTATATCTAACTAGAAACCATAATACCATTGTTCAGAGACACTGAATGTTTGTGGAGTTGAACTTTTAAAAGTTATAACCAAGGTTCGCTATCTCGGTACATGGTTCAATTCAGTCTGTCAAGACTTGATATGCACCGTTATTGAGTCTTGATCTGATACAAATATGGTACAGCACACTTGGTGTGGGATAGTACCTATCGGTATGGCATACCATGGTTATGGCATTAAAAATTTCACCTAGCATGGAAATGCAGATCTCATGAGAACTAAATTAGACATCAAAGCTGCAAATCAATTACAAAATCAGTGTTGTTTTAATAAGTTAGTTGGATAATAAACACTGTTAAATTGGTTTCATCTGAGACTTTTGCACCCCAAAAGTGACATTCTAGACGGACTTAGTATGGTGTCATCGCTTTGCTAATTTGGTCATGCAATTCAATCTTTTGCTTTATCACCCAATGTTGCATGTCATCAACTTCTGCCCATGTTCAGCAAACATTTTCTTCAAGTTCTTTTGTTTGATTAAGACAAATGGTCCATTTCAGAAAGCATGCACGTTATTCTTCAAAATATATCTTTATTTAATTCTCTTATTTGAGGTCTAGCCCAAAAACAATGTTATCTCCTTAGAATTTGTTAAGTTCGAGAAAAATTTGGCAGATCAATTAACCAAGGAATTATCTAAGAGTGAAGTCCTAGATTCATCGAGATGGATAGGGCTTAAGCCCATTATTTGGTCACCAGCAGTGGATACCCAACCTCTTTGATTGGAGATCCATGAATGAGGTTCAACGTGGTAGAAATGAACCTGATTGAGTGATCGTATTAGAGCATAAATTTTGAAAATTTTTTATCCCATCCCTATGATGAGTGCTCTTATAAAGTGACAAAGTAAATTTGTGTAAGGTTGAGTCATACTCTTAATGGATCCGAGGTAGGTATCTGCAGGGTATTGTCACAAATACCCTTGGAGGATTCACCTATATGAGAATCTTCATATTAGGCCGTGACTAAAGGTTTGGGTTAATCTTAAAGAATTCTCATAAAAAATTAAGGTACTATGCACTGACCGCGTAAACTCAATTGATCCATACTGTGTGTGTGATTAGTAGAAGTCTGAGTCAAAGGACCTAGTTCAAGGTCTAATCCACTATGGTTTCTTCAAGTGTATACAATCAATACTAAGTGAGGTTCAAGTCCATATGACACCTTACCTAGCAGTATAAGATGCCTAAAATTTTTTTGTTATATTTATTTTTTTAAACTTTTATGGGGGATCATTAAAAAAAATTAAAAAAAAAAAGGGCCCCATGCAAGCATTAAATGCTCGCGTGGGACCTGTGAGCGCTTTGAGTTTGTGAACGTTGGGCAAGTGCAAACGTTCGTGAACGTGTTTAAATAATTTAATTTTTAAGCCATTTTTAATGTGATTTGGGGCTAACGACTATCAAGTCTTTAAGGTCATTATGGGCCGAGGAGCTTTTATAGGCTAAGCCTATAAATAGGCTTAAGATTCATATTGAGGAATGAATCAATTGTAGAATAATTTTGAGTAGCCCTATGATTTATTTTATTTCATTTTAATTTTAAATTTTATTGATCTTTTCATGGGCATTTGAAGGCAATCATTAGGCACCTCCATATGATTGTGCTCGTGGTAGGAGGATCGGATCGAGCCAGGTCGTTGTATCTTGGAGGCAGATTGCCAATAACATGCACGAAAGGATGAAAATCTGATTCTTAGGGTAATGTCTAATACGTCTCAACTAGCAAAATTATTTTTTATATTTTATTTATATTTTGTATTTAAATTTTTATAATATATTTTTAGCAATTTTTAGAAATTTTTTTTGTAAGACCAAAACTATTTTCCAACAGGGAGAGCAATGAAATTCAGGTCTGGAAGACAGAGAAAAAGGAAAAGTGGCAGACAACAGGGCATGTTTCCCCGGTAGGAACTCTCGACTTTATATTATATATTAGAACAGATAAAGCTGCTGATGCCAGCGTTTATGCTCTACCATTAAGACGATCAAGTTTACTTATTAATTAATTCTTACCATATCTTAATCCGCCAAGCCAGTTTACTCGCACCGGTTCACACATTTCAGTTTATATTTCATATCCTAGAAGATAGGATTTAGGAACCAGTGACAAGCAAGAGCTATTACGGACCAGAAATCTCGATCAAATTCATTAGAGATTGGAAGGCTGTTCTATTTGTTGTTATGTTTTTCGCACTGCTAAAGTTTGTGGAAGACCAGAATCAACACCACTGGCTCTTGAGGGTGGAATCTTCATTAATTTCTCAGGATACGCGTCAATTATTATATATATATATATGCAGCTGTGTTCAAGGATAAGACTACCGGACTTGCACTGGAACTTCACAACATCTCTCATAAATCCGTTGCGCCTAGCTTGCAAATCTCCAATAATGAAATCAAAGCGACTTGCCTTCAGTTGTTGTAAGATGCTCTTGATTGCAAGCCTCCGTTTTGAGTCCTCTAAATCTTCGAATCGCTTCATTTGGCTAACAAAGCCGGTCAGGAACTGCAGCTCTACGTGGTTGAACGATCCTTGCAGCCCAGCTACCTGGTTTGCTATAATAACTAAAAATTATAGAGGCGTTGTAACAGAGACTACTTGGAAGGTGGTCGGCAGAAAATTGTGTTCCTAAACAGAGAGGCCATCACGATCAATTTAGACAGAAAATTGAGTCTGTCTTTCAAGTAAATGCCTCCTATAAAGGCTTGTCCCATGTCTATTGCACTGGAGAAACAAAATTTTTTTTTTTTTTTTGAGGAGATCGAAGGGGAGTTTAATTAACTTCCCGCATGAGAAAATTTTATTAAAATGAACTAGTTATAAGGAATGTATGAAAGAGGAGAGACGGTGGCAAAGGTTCATATGGGGATCCAGCCACTTTCTCAAGTGGAGGTTGCTTCAAAAATATAAGAAGAGAGAGTTTGTGGAGGATCAAGTTAGAGAACGAAGACTTATTTTGAAAGAGTCTTGCATATCTCTTGCTCCATATATGTTATATAAAAAATAAAATTAGGTGATTTCAGTATTTTCTTCATTTAGCTTAGACTATCTTCTTCCTTCAAACGAATCAAACCATCCAAAGCTCGGTGAAGCTAGAGGGAAAAAATTCTTGATCCTCCTTCCTTTCAATACTCTTACCTGTTAATTAACTATAAAATATAAAAATAAAAGAGGGACGATTATACTTCTCAATATTAATTGTTCAATATATTACGACTACCATTATCACATACAATAGAATTACAGAATCTAGCAAAGTTCCCAGTCTAATTTATTCGATGGCACAAGGCAAGTGCACCTATAACGGTGGCAAATTCGAAAAAGCTAAGCAATGGGAAAAGACAAAAGAATATTGCCTAGCCATCCTTATATTGAGCAACGCTCTCTCTGAAATCACCCACCTCCACCTCCGTAGCCTGACCCATGCCCGGACCCGTATCCCGACGCCTGTCCAAGGCCCGAGCCATAGCCGGAACCGTCGCCGCGGCCGCCGCCTCCCATCCCATAACCTCCACCCAGGCCGGCACCACCGCCATATGTCGACCCACTATCATAACCGGAGCCATATCCTGACCCGCTTCCATACCCGGAGCCACCTCCACCGCCGCCGCCGCCACCTCCGCCACTTCCATAGCCTCCTCCAGAACCATACCCCGATCCACTTCCGCTGCCATAGCCATAACCGGAGCTATCGGTGCCACTCCCATAACCCGATCCTCCACCTCCACCACCGCCTCCGCCACTACCGTATTCACCTCCTCCCTCACCACCTCAGAGCCATAACCGGAGCCATAGCCCGAACCGTATCCAGAACCACTTCCGCCATCAGAACCATAGCCAGATCCGCCGCCGCCGCCTCCGCCACTCCCGTAACCTCCTCCACCTAACTCGCCACCGCCGTAGCCAGAGCCGTAGCCTGACCCATAGCCAGAGCCGTAACCTGAGACATAACCCGACCCCAATCCTCCTCCTCCTCCTCCACCACCACCACCTCCTCCTCCTCCTCCTCCACCACCACCACCACCACCGGTAGCCTGGATGGCCGCTCTTCCGGCAGCAATGTGCTCGACGGCGAGCGATAGCAGGACTGCAACAGCTAGGACTTTGGAACTATCCATGTTAATTTTGTGACTTGGGAGGAACAAATGGCAGCAGCTACGTATGGTATTTATAGGCCTTGCATGCAAAATATGTCAGCAAGAAGAAACAAACGCGGATAATACGAGGAGGCGAGTGTATGATTAGAACGAAGTGCGCGCGGTTGCCTGAGAAGCACGTTGGACGGACTCTATTTAATTCAGATCAGAGTAATACAGGATAAAGTAGAGGTAGTGGGGTGTGGGGCCTGGTGGAACTAACCCACCCCACCACGGACGGGAGACAACTGTTGGGCGGGAGCGTCGCGACGGCGTCCTTGGTGTTACGCACTTTGACACTGTCGTTGCCGGTCTACTTCAGGCTCCACTTCGGAGGTCTCGCGTTTCTCGTGCTCCTACGTGGCGCGAGCGTGCTGTGGACTCTTTGAAGAGCCTTTCGGTTAACGACACGCACAAAGAGTTGCTTCGCTTATGTCTTTTAATATATATTCATATCTTATCTCTTAATATTTTCTTTTAATATTAGATGATGGGCACGTGATTATTAGAAGCTTGTTATAAAAAATGGTTGTTTAAGCACGAGAAGCTTCTTGGTTCCTCCACTATTCAATATAAATTATTAGAATTTAGTATTCTTTTAGTAAACGGCGTGATTTTGTCAAATAAAAAAAGAGGCTTTGATTGGCATGACCACACAGACTCGAGACATTTAAAGTATGTTTGATAAAAATACAGTCATTTTATTCTTTTGTGTTATTCTGTTTAACTTAATTGTTTTAAAAGTAAACAGGCTCTTCCGGCAGCAACGTGCTCGACGGCGAGCGATAGCAGGACTGCAACAGCTAGGACTTTGGAACTATTCATGTTGATTTTGTGACTTGGGAGCTAGGAACAAATGGCAGCTACGTATGGTATTTATAGGAGGCCTTGCATGCAAATATCAAGAAAGGAGAAGATAAAGAAAGGAAAGAAAAAAAAAAAAAAAATGAAAAAATAAAAGAGACAGAAAAGAAATAAGGGGAGGAATAATAAAAAAATAAAAAAATAAAAGAAAGAAGAAAGAAAAGAAAGGACTCCTACCACATAAAGATGAACAATGCCAAGGACTCCTACCACATCTAGTGATGCAGAATGAACCACAGTTGTCAGTTGACAGAAGCATGGAGATTGGACGCATCAAACAAATACATATAATCGATAGGTATTCCATTCATACTTAACAAAAATGAATGCAAATGATTTTTTGACAGCAACATCCAATAATGTACAACCTAGCACAGCTTCACCAACTCGATAATGTACTACCATAATAACAATAATAACACAAGAAAAATCATCATGGTTAAACTGGGGCACAGCACTCGTCACAATTTCACAAAAAAAAAAAAAAACTAGCTCTACGAAATATGTTGTCAAACTCTAATCATTATCTTTTGGGCAGTCAAAATTAAACCAAATGGTGAAAAAATAATACAAAAATGAAATACTTATTAAATACTATATTTCAGAAACTAATGCAATCTGAAGATGCATTTGTAAAATAAGAAATTAACAATAAGCGTTAGAAGCTTCACATAAATTTACATTCAGACGGAATGAAGAAAGAGAAAGCAAGGAGAAAGGCAAACACGACGTTCAATGCATGTTCTCCTAACCTTCCGGAAAATTTACCATTGACAGGAGACTATAGTTTTCTCCTGTTATAACGTAGTTTATTAGGTTGATAAAATACATACAAATATGTACAAAGAAAAAAACGATCCACAATCATTCAAATAATAAACAATCAGCAGACAATTTACCTGCATAAGATCAATCATTTGCGAGGACTCCTGCTTCTGTTCCGCAGCATCATTGGAGTCATCATCGTCATCCTCTTTCAACACCATCATACCATCTGATATGATTGGTAATAAAATAATTAGTAAATGATGTGGTTGGAAAACAAAAAATTACGACCCTAACTCTTGACGGCCCCAGGTCCTGGACGGCCCCTAGCCTTAGACGGCCCCCAGGTCCTGGGCGGCTTCCTGATCCTAGGCGGCCCCCAGGGTCTGGGTGGCCCCTAGTTCTGGGCGGCCCCCAGGGTCTGGACGACCCTAGCCTTATGCGACCCTCAGGTCCTGGGCGGCCTCCTGGTCCTAGGCTGCCCCCAGGGTCTGGAAGGCCCCTAGTCTGGGCGGCCTCCTAGTCCTAAGCGGCCCCCAGGGTCTGGACGGCCCCTAGTTCTGGGCGGCCCCCAAGTCCTAGGCGGCCTCCTAGCCCTAGGCGGCTCCCAGGGTCGGCCCCCAGGCCCTGAACGGCCTCCTGGTCTTAGGCGGCCCCCAGGTCCTGGACGGCCTCCTGGTCCTAGGCGGCCCCCAGGGTCTGGGCGGCCCCTAGTCCTGGACGGCCCCCAGGGTCTGGGCGGTCCCTAGTCCTAGGGGCCCCCAGGTTCTGAGCGGCTCTTGGTCCCAGGCGGCCCCCAGAGTCTGGGCGGCCCCTAGTCCTAGGCGGCCCCCAGGTTCTGAACGGCCCCTAACTCTAGGCGACCTCCTGGTCCTAGGCTGCCCCCAGAGTCTGGGCGGCCCCTAGTCCTGGCGGCCTCCTAGTCCTAGGCGGCCCCCAGGGTCTGGGCGGCCCCTAGTCCTGGGCGGCCCCCAAGTCCTAGGCGGTCCCTAGCCTTAGGCGGCCCCCAGGTCCTGGGCGACCTCCTGGTCCTAAGCGGCCCCCAGGGTCTGGGTGGCCCCTAGCCTTAGGCGGCCCCCAGGTCCTGGGCGGCCTCCTGGTCCTAGGCTGCCCCTAGGGTCTGGGCGGCCCCTGGACCTGGGCGGCCTCCTAGTCCTAGGCGGCCCCCAGGGTCTGGGCGGCCCCTAGTCCTGGGCGGCCCCCAAGTCCTAGGCGGCCCCTAGCCTTAGGCGGCCCCCAGGTCCTGGGCGGCCTCCTGGTCCTAAGCGGCCCCCAGGGTCTGGACGGCCCCTAGTCCTAGGCGGCCCCCAGGTCCTGGACGCCTCCTGGTTTAGGCGGCCCCCAGGGTCTGGGCGGCCCCTAGTCCTGGGTGGCCCCCAGGATCTGGGCGGCCCCTAGTCCTGGGCAGCCCCCCAGGTTCTGGGCGGCCCCTAGTCCTGGGCGGCCCCCCAGGTTCTGGGCAGCCCCTAGCCTTAGGCAGCCCCCAGGTCCTAGGCGGCCTCCTGGTCCTAGGCGGCCCCCCAGGGTCTGGCGGCCCCTAGTCCTGGGCGGCCCCTAATTTTGGAATCATTCTCGAATCAGAAGCACTAAACACGATGAGCTATCGTGTCCGGAACAGAAATCGAGAATCATTAAGCATCATGACGCTTTAAATGGTTCGAATAAGACAAACACTGAACATCACCATTCATCTAGAAAAAGGAGATACTGAGCTCCTGTTTTAGGGCCAGATACCTTTTCTCTGACTCTAACATCCCCACTAACCCTGACATTCCCTTGGGATAACCGAGGTCATCATGAAGATCCTTATCTTCATGAGAGTTTCTTAATACCTTTATTATTAATTATCGATAAATGACCATGTAGCAGGCGCTGGTCTAGGGCGAACGTCAATCTTACACGTGGACCTTCTGACCTAAAAAGAAAAAAAAAGAAGAGAAAAGAAGCTGGAGAGGGGATAAGAGGAAGGGAGGAGGGTTCTTCAGGGGGGCTCTCTCTTCCTTCAGTAAGAGATCTCATAACCAAGAAAAAAAAAAAAAGACTGGTGATTCAGCATCAACAGATTGGCACGCCAGGTAGGGGCATCGTCGTAGCAGTGAGTAATACCTGTTCTAGAGGATCCCTCTGATTGGTCTGGGGGGCATCTCTCGCCTCCCAACCATGATCTCAAGACTCTTGGCTCTTTTGAGCCAGTGAAGTCGAACCCTCCGGTTCCTTCCTCGCCGCTGCCGGCTCCAGCTATTCCTCAGGACCCACTGCTGATCCTTACCCAGCAAGTTCAAACTCTTGTTGGGATGGTTCAACAGATGCAGGAACAACATTCTAGAGGAGCCCGGCAACGGCTCGAGCCACCTCTGTTGCCCAGATCGGCTACTCCTATCAGCCGACAATCAGCTCGAGGGAGATCCCCTTCGACAAAGCCTCTTCGCCCCTATTCCCCAGGAGGGCGGCGCTCTCAAAGTTCCCGGGACAGTTCACGCTCTCTCACCCGTTCCCCAAGCAGCCCACCTGCCGAGCGGCGGCGAGGAAGGAGCCTTATGCGGAGCATCGCCGGTGGCGTCGTCAGTCTACATCTTATTCCCCTGAGCCAGCCGGAGGACGTATGACTGATCGGATGGAAAGGCGTCTTGAGGAGCAAGATCGAAGCCTGGAAGAACTTAGTCAAAGGATCAACAATCAGCCGGGGTCAGATTACGACACCCGCCCTCCTCTTACTCGGCGGGTTATGGAGGAGCCCATTCCAAGGAGATTCCGATTCCCCCAACTGGACCCCTATGACGGCACCACTGATCCCCTAGACATCTGGAGAGCTATAAAGCTATTATGCAGGTCCAAGGAGCGACTGATGCCCTCCTGTGCATTGCCTTCCCGGCCACCCTCTGTAAGGCGGCCCGTGTTTGGTACTCTCGTCTGCCCTCGCGAAGTATTGACTCTTTTCGACAACTGGAGAGGTCTTTCTTGGCTCATTTCGACGCTTGTCGGAAGATTCCTCGAGTAGCAGACAGCCTGTTCTTCGTGCAGCAGCAAGAAGGAGAACCTCTGAAAGACTTTATAACCCATTTCAAGGTGGCGGCCCTAGAAGTCTATCATCTTGAGGATGCTGTAGCCACGCTGGCTTTAAAACGGGGGCTCCGTCCCTCCCGTTTTACCTACTCTCTGGACAAGAAACCTCCTTGCTCTTATGCTGACCTCTTGAGCCGTGCGCAGAAGTACATCCGCGCCGACGAAGCTGATTCATCAAGGAGAGGTGCGCAGGAGAGGACCGGCAAGAGATCCTCTCGCCCAGAGTTGAGCGGGCCCCCTCCCAAGAAGTCCGAACCCTCGCACCGACCGACTGACCGCCGCAAGAGCCTGGCTCCCAGAGAAGACCATCTTACACCCCTCCTAGCGCCCCGGGCTCATATCCTTATGGAGATTGAAAATGAGCCTTATTTACGGCGTTCGCCCCGTTGAAGAAGGGCGCTGCCCGCGACAGGAGCCGTTATTGCTGTTTCCACAGGGATTACGGCCACGACACTGAAGAATGTCGGAATTTGAAGCAAGCCATCGAAGAACTCATCCAGAGGGGATATCTTGGGCAGTACATCCAGAAGAAAGAGGCTCCTCCCGTACCAGCTTTGATGGGACCTCCCCCCGCTCAAGCCAACATCGATAACACCCCGATAGAGCGGATGGTGGGCATGATTTCCCGTGGAAGAGCCTCATCTTCTAAGAGGCCAAGGGGAGGGGGAGAACTAGATGATGTAATCCCTTTTAAGGTAGATATAGCGGGGAGTAGTGTTGTAAAAGATGATAGCGTCGATGTTTCAATGACGGTCGCTAAACATCCTGTAAAGAGGATCTTAATCGACAGTGGAAGCTCCGCTAATGTGCTTACTTATGATGCATTTCTTCGGATGAATTTACCTCCTGACTCTCTTCGACCTGTAGCCGTCCCTCTAGTCGGTTTCACTGGAGACTCTATACGAGTGGAGGGCGAGATTACTTTACCGGCGACGGCAGGATCGCCGCCATGTCAGAGCACGGTAATGCTGGATTTTCTGGTGGTTCGGGTCCCCCTGGCCTACAACGCAATTCTCGGCCGCCCCGGGTTGAATATGTTAGATGCAGTTATATCTACCAAGCGCCTATTGGTGCAGTTCCCTACCAACCAAGGAGTTGATGAGATGCATGGAGAGGTAAACCCGGTTAGACCCTGCTATCATCTAGCCCCTAGTCCCCAGGTGGCTAGAATCCCTCCGGTCGCCGAGTCGTTTGACCCCAGAGAAGTTGAGCGGAGGGGAGAGCCAGCGGAGCTTCTGATATCTTGCGCCCTAGGGGGTGATCCCACCAAGACTGTGCAAATTGGTGAGCTCCTCTCCCCTGAAGTCCGGGATCATCTCCTAGCCTTCTTATCGGCAAATGCGGATGTCTTCGCCTGAAAAATGATGGACATGGTTGGGATTCCCCCGGAGGTGATTATTCATCAACTTAATATCAACCCAAGCTGCCGCCCTGTCCGCCAGAAGAAAAGGAGTTTCACCTCTGAGCGGCAGAGGATCATTGACGAAGAGGTGGATAAATTGCTTATGGCCGGTCATATTCGGGAGGCACAATATCCTGATTGGCTAGCCAATGTGGTCATGGTCTGAAGGCCAACGGAGGATGGAGGATATGCATCGATTACACCGATCTTAACAAAGCTTGCCCTAAGGACAGTTTTCTGTTGCCACGGATCGACCAGTTAGTAGATTCAACTTCTGGTTATGAATTTCTTAGCTTCATGGATGCTTTCTTGGGGTACAATCAGATAAAATTGAACCCCTTAGATGAAGAGCATACTTCTTTTATCACCGAGAAGGGCATTTATTGTTATAAAGTAATGCCCTTCGGATTGAAGAATGCAGGAGCTACCTATCAGAGGCTGATGAACAAAGTTTTTAAAGACCAGCTCGGCCGTAACATGGAAGTATATGTAGATGATATGTTGACAAAAAGCACCTATGCCACTGGCCATGTCACCGACCTGCAGGAGACTTTCCACAACCTCCGGCTCCATAGAATAAAGCTCAACCCATGCAAATGTGCATTTGGAGTTACTGCAGGGAAATTCTTGGGTTTCCTGGTGACCCGGTGGGGGATTGAGGCAAACCCAGAGAAAATTCAAGCCATTCTTGATATGAGGTGGCCTGTATGTAAGAAAGAGGTGCAACAACTCATCGGGAGGATAGCAGCATTAAGCCGATTTTTGTCAAGATCGGCGGAGAGGTGTTTACCCTTTTTCAAGGTCCTACGTAAAGCGGACGGTTTTAAGTCGACGAAAGACTGTCAACGAGCTTTTGAAGAACTTAAGGAGTTCTTGTCCATACCGCCCCTGTTGTCTAAACCGGAGGAGGGAGAAAAGCTCTTCCTCTATCTTGTGGCTTCCTCAGAAGCCGTCAATTCCGTTCTGGTGCGTGTCGGCGACCACGCCACTCAAAGACCTGTGTATTATACCAGCAAAGTACTTCATGGTGCAGAAGAGAGGTATTCCAAGACGGAGAAAGTCATTTTTGCTTTGTTCATCTCCGCCCGACGACTCAGACCCTACTTTCAGGCCCATCCTATAGTTGTCCTCACTGATCAGCCTCTCAGAGCCATATTGTCTCACCCAGACACCTCTGGCCGGTTGGTCAAGTGGGCCATCAAACTAGGGAATTGACTTGTCATTTCAGCCCAGAGCAGCTCTGAAATCCCAGGTCTTGGCCGACTTCCTAGTAGAATGCACTTGGTCTGAAGAACATCAAGAGGAGTTCCCCCGGATTCTTTTAGATGTTGACGAGGGGAATGATAAGGCATGGGTCCTCCACGTCGATGGAGCCTCCAACTCCTATGGGAGCGGAGCTGATCTTATTCTCGCCAGCCCAGAGGGTGTGGTAATGGAGTACGCTCTTCGTTTCCTCTTTGAAGCCACTAACAATCAAGCTGAATATGAAGCCTTGTTAGCTGGGATCAAACTAGCACATGGGATGGGAATCAAGCATCTCCGAGCTTTCACTGACTCGCAGCTTATTTCTGCCCAGGTGTCGGGAGAGTATGAGGCTCGAGACCCTATCATGTCCCAATATCTGAGCAAGGTTAAACTGTTAGTTCCCTTGTTAGATCACTTCACCATCAGCTATATCCCCAGAGGAGAGAATGCTAGAGCTGATATGTTGGCCCGGCTTGCTACGTCTGTGGATAGCGCCATGGGCAAAACCTACATCGAGTACCTGGAGACACCTAGCATCGAGGCCGTGGAAGAAGCTTTGCCCGTTACCCAAGAGGAAACCTGGATGGAATCCTATATCCGATATTTGAAGTACGGCGTTCTCCCAGTTGATCACGAGGAAGCTAAGCTGCTCAAGCGGAGGGCTTCTAAATTTGTACTGCTGGATGGCCGACTCTACAAGAGATCCTTCTCTCAGCCTCTCCTCAATGTGTTAGCTCGGTAGATGCGGATTATGTCCTTAGGGAAATTCATGAAGGCATCTGTGAGAATCAATCGGGAGGCCGATCTCTGGCACGTAAAGCCCTCCGACAAGGATATTATTGGCTGACTATGCAAGAAGATGCAGCTGAACTGGTGAAAAGATGTGACCAATGCCAAGGTACGCCTGCATTCAGCGATAATTATCTTCTCAGTTAAACCCTCTTTTTGCTCCCTGGCCTTTCGCTCAGTGGGGCATGGACATCCTCGGTCCTTTCCCTCCGGCGTCAGGACAGCGAAAATTCCTGCTAGTCGCCGTCGATTATTTTACTAAATGGGTCGAAGCCAAAGCACTCGCTAGGATCACTGAAGCCAAGGTCAAAGCCTTTTTCTGGAAAGCCATTATTTGTCGATTCGGCATACCACATACTCTCGTCACTGACAACGGCCGACAGTTCGACAACGTCACCTTCCGGACTTTTTGCGTTGATCTCGGCATCACACAACGATTCAGCTCCGTCAGCCATCCACAATCTAATGGAGAGGATGAGGTTACGAATCGTATGATATTACGGGGACTGAGGACCAGACTGGATACGTCCAAAGGAAGGTGGGTAGAAGAGCTCCCGAGTGTACTCTGGGCATACCACACAACTCCCAGGACACCAACGGGAGAGACGCCGTTCAATCTAGTTTTCGGTTCCGAAGCTGTTATTCCCGTTGAAATTGGCCTGTCGGGTATTCGAGTAGAATCATATGATGAAGCGGACAACCTCCTTAATTTAAGAGCCAGTCTTGACCTCATTGATGAAGCAAGAGATCGAGCTCGAATTAAAATGGCGGCCTACCAGCAACGGGTGGCGAGGTATTATAATACCCGCATCCGCTCGAAAAGCTTCCGTCAGGGAGATTTGGTTCTGAGAAAGGCTTCGGTGTCTAAACCGACGGAAGGGGGCAAATTGTCTCCAAACTGGGAAGGGCCCTACCAGATAGCGGAGGTCCTTCACCGTGGAGCATATCGACTTGAAGATCTGAATGGGCGACTAATCCCTCGGACCTGGAACGCAGATAATCTCCGGCAATACCACCAGTAATGTAATGTACTTACCAAAAAATTAATAAACGTGCATGTTTGGAGATTTCCTGTAGACGATCCTTCAAAGTGGCTCGGCGGCGCCACGGTCCTAAGGACACCCCCAGGCTGGTATAACCTACCCCTGAGGAGGTTCAAGTCCATGACTTAGGCGGCCCCGAGTCACGCTCTTAGGCGGGTACCCGGCTTCCCCCGAGAGACGATCCCTCAAAGTGGCTCGGCGGCCCCACGGTCCTAAGGACACCCCCGGCTGGTATAACCTACCCCTGAGGAGGTTCAAGTCCATGACTTAGGCGGCCCCGAGTCACGCTCTTAGGCGGGTACCCGGCTGCCCCCGAGAGACGATCTTTCAAAGTGGCTCGGCGGCCCCACGGTCCTAAGGACACCCCCAGGCTGGTATAACCTACCCCTGAGGAGGTTCAAGTCCATGACTTAGGCGGCCTCGAGTCACGCCCTTAGGCGGATACCCGACTACCCCCGAGAGACAATTCTGCAAAAGGGCTCGGCGGCCCCACAGTCCTAAGGACATTCCACAGTCCTAAGGACATCGTGCCTCCTCGAACCCAGGATAAACTCCCCTACGGAGGTCCCTAAACTGCCCTATCAGAGTTCCAGGACTTGCATCCTGAGACAACATACCAGAAAAACGACCCTGAGATTCGGGCTTAGCATCAACTCGCAGGTGGATCTCCTATGCAATGGGTAGAAATCAGGAGTCGAACGGTTGAAACATCGAGTAACGTCAAGTAAGTAAAAAGTGACGTCTACTCATTCAAAGTCAATTCACTATAAAACTTTATAAAGTATTGTCTGTGAGCTGATATCAACTGACTTACAAAAGAGGTCCCTTAAAGGACCAAGTCAAGAACAAAAAGTTAAGACCAAGATAAGCCTAGACACCTTCTATTGATCTTCGGGACGCCCCTTCTCGGTAATTGGACCAGGGGCCAGCTCCTCAGTAGTGGACGCTTCTGTGACAGGATCTTTAGTTATCACCGCTCCACCCGCCGCATCTTCAACCTCCATATCAGATGTTTCTTCGTCGTCCGCGGGTTGAAAGCATTCAAGGTTTTCTAATTTGAAGTGTCGGGCTAGTCTCCGTTTGCACCTCTCAAAACCCTGAATGAAAGCGTCCATGGCGGCCTCGTGGAGCTCCGACGCAAAGTCCGGAGAATCCTTGTACTCTTTGATGGCCTCCTGGACCCTAGCTTCAGCCACAGCCACCTTTTCCTGAGCTTTAGCCTCGGCTGTGGTCATCCTCTCCCGAGCCTCCGTCTCCACTGCCGCGACCTTGTCCAGAGCTTCCTTAGCATCCCTCTCGGCTAAAGCCAGTTTTTCCGCAGCGTCGCGGGCCGCGGCCTCTGCGTTGTCGGCTCGATTCTCAATATGTTCTAGCCTTCTTCTGTTGGCAGCAATTTTGCCCGGACTTCGGATAATTGGGTGTCTAGGCTCCGCAGCTCCTTCTCCGCCCTCCCCCGCCATGTTCGATAATCCTCCTGGATGACCCGAAGGTCATGTAGTGCTTTCGACTCCCGGGCCTTCGTCTCTACCAATTCTTTATCCAAGCTCTCACTACGAGACTTGGCCTTGGTCAGGTCCTCGCGCAGCACGAAGAGACCGTTGGACATCTGCAGTATACACTCGATAAATGCCAGAACTCAGTAATCACGAAAGGAGGAGAGAAGAGAGGATCGTAGCTCTACCTGAAGCGCGGCTGTGAACATAGTGTCAAAAGACTCCTCCAGTGAAAGGCTCCTCATTTTAGCCTGAAACCTGGGCAGGATCGAAAGTTTGAGGACTGTTTTCGATAAACAACTTTTATACGCGGCGCCCAGGCTAGGCGTTTGGGAAGGCAGGGACGGACTTCTCAAGGCATCCGAGGGAGTGGGGGCGGGGCGCCTGCTTCCTTTGACGATGACGGGCCTGATGGATCAATCTCAACGGTCTCCGCGCTCCCGACCGACCCCCTGGTGCCCTTAGCAGGAGATGGGGCAGCCGCCGGTAGGCTCCCCTCGGCAGGGTCTCCTATCGGTATCCCCTCGGGAGGACTTGCCTCTCCCTCGCTGTCTTCTATCAGTGTTGCTTCAGGGAGAGCCGCTAGAGGCTGGGCATGACGATCCGGTTCTGGCCAGCGGGGCCTTTTAGGTTCGGTTCCTGCCGTGCCATTGTCGCTTCCTCCTCTCTTTCGGAGGCCCGATATCAGCGAGTCTTGAGAAAACTTCATTACTGCAATATAGAGAGCACGCTGTTAGCTAAAAGGAGGACACAAAATATACTAGCTACGAAAATAATATGTACACTAAGAGACATCTATTCAAATACCAGATGTACAAACAAGCAATAAAATTATAATAATAATAAAAAGAAAAACTCTTCGAGGCTCACCGGGCGCTGCAGCCAGCGACACCGGCACGAATGCGATCTTCCGAAGATTATCCTCCGATAGCAATTCCTTACTGGGAGGTATGATAGTGGAAATCAGAGTGTTGAAAAGTTCACAGTCTTTCTCATCAACATTCGAGTTCTGGTTAGAGCTGGTATCCGGAATATCCCAGTCTACGCCCAGCCCCTCCAAGTGTGCATAAAAGAACCGAGACTTCCACCCTTTAATTTTGGAAGGAAGGTTAAGCTTAAGGACTCTCTTAGGCCTCGACGCGAAGCTCCACCACCCATCCCTAACAGGGTTTCGAATCCTATACAATGCCCTAAATAAGGAAAGTCGGGCGGAAGCTCCGTGAAAAGAACAAAGCACCAGAAATGAAAAAATGACACGAATGGAGTTGGGGGTAAGTTGTGCGGGAATGAGGCGATACCTATTCAACAAGTTTACAAAGAAAGGATGCATGGGCAATCGTAGACCGTCCTTAAAAAACTCTTCATACAATGCAACCTTTCCTGGTTGCGCTAGGGTAACCCTATCCTCGGGGAGGGGAACGGAAAGCCGAATATTGCTAGGGATCTCAAACTGAGCCCTAAGGTTCCTAAGGTCTTGGGAAGTTGTAACTGAGGCGACATCCGCCGGGCTGGCCGATTTAGAAGCAATCGCAGGGAGCCCTACCTCACGGCTGGTAGATGAAGAAGAAGCCCTAGGAGATTGGGGTAACAACCTAGACACAGGCTGCACAGGCCGAGCGACAGGTTGATCCCCGCGGATGGCCACCCCTCCGAGGGCCTGGCAATGCGCCTGAAGAATCTCCTCACGGGAGGGCTCGATCATAGGGCCTTTACCTTTCCTATCTTGGGAGGGATCCATGGAAAAAGAAAAAGGAGAAGAAGGAGTCGACTAACCTGGACTTGGAGAAGTAAAATTGCAGAAGGATATACAAAATAAAAGGGATGGAGGGGACGACCCTCCTTTTTATATTTCGGACGCAACGCCTCGAGCACCGCAAAGCCACATGGCAATCCCCCAATGGGACCGGACAAGCGAAAAGACATTATCTTCCTAGAGATATGAGCCTCCCCTCTTTCTTCCTTTTCTCGAAACGACACTTATCGTGTGCTGGAATTTAAAATTCAAATTTTTCTGCACTTCTCCCTTGCGCATGTGCAACGCACATGAATGCAAGGGATATGGGCGAGGGGGCATATGATATGGTTGGTAAATAAAATGATTAGTAAATGATATGGTTGGAAAACAAAAAATTAAAACCCTAACTCTGGGCGGCCCCCAGGTCCTGGGCGACCCCTAGCCTTAGGCGGCCCCCAGGTCCTGGGCGGCTTCCTGGTCCTAGGCAGCCCCCAGGGTCTGGGCGGCCCCTAGTTCTGGGCGGCCCCCAGGGTCTGGACGGCCCCTAGCCTTAGGCGGCCCCCAGGTCCTGAGCGGCCTCCTGGTCCTAAGCTGCCCCCAGGGTCTGGACGGCCCCTAGTCCTGGGCGGCCTCCTAGTCTTAGGCGGCCCCCAAGGTCTGGGCGGCCCCCAAGTCCTAGGCGGCCCCCAGGGTCGGCCCCCAGGCCCTGAACGGCCTCCTGGTCTTAGGCGGCCCCCAGGTCTGGACGGCCTCCTGGTCCTAGGCGGCCCCCAGGGTCTGGGCGGCCCCTAGTCCTGGACGGCCCCCAGGGTCTGGGCGGTCCCTAGTCCTAGGCAACCCCCAGGTTCTGAGCGGCTCTTGGTCCCAGGCGGCCCCCAGAGTCTGGGCGGCCCCTAGTCCTAGGTGGCCCCAGGTTCTGGACGGCCCCTAACTCTGGGCGGCCTCCTGGTCCTAGGCTGCCCCCAGGGTCTGGGCGGCCCCTAGTCCTGGGCGGCCTTCTAGTCCTAGGCGGCCCCCAGGGTCTGGGCGGCCCCTAGTCCTGGGCGGATCCCAAGTCCTAGGCGGCCCCTAGCCTTAGGCGACCCCCAAGTCCTGGGCGGCCTCTTGGTCCTAAGCGGCCCCCAGGGTCTAGGCGGCCCCTAGCCTTAGGCGGCCCTCAGGTCCTGGGCGGCCTCCTGGTCCTAAGCTGCCCCCAGGATCTGGGCGCCCCTAGTCCTAGGCGGCCTCCTAGTCCTAGGCGGCCTCTAGGGTCTGGGCGGCCCCTAGTCCTGGGCGGCCTCCAAGTCATGGGCGGCCCCTAGCCTGGGCGGCCCCCAGGTCCTGGGCGGCCTCCTGGTCCTAAGCGGCCCCCAGGGTCTGGATGACCCCTAGCATTAGGCGGCCCCCAGGTCCTGGGCGGCCTCCTGGTCCTAGGCGGCCCTCAGAGTCTGTACGACCCCTAGTCCTAGGCGGCCCCCAGGTCCTGGGCGGCCTCCTGGTCCTAGGCGGCCCCTAGGGTCTGGGCGGCCTCTAGTCCTGAGCCCCCCCAGGATCTGGGCGGCCCCTAGTCCTGGGCGGCCCTCCAGGTTCTGGGCGGCCCCTAGCCTTAGGCGGCCCCCAGGTCCTGGGCGGCCTCCTGGTCCTAGGCGGCCCCCTAGGGTCTGGGCGGCCCCTAGTCCTGGGCGGCCCTTAATCTTGGAATCATTCTCGTATCAGAAGCACTAAACACGATGAGATATCGTGTCCGGAATAAAAATTGAGAATCATTAAGCATCATGACGCTTTAAATGGTTCGAATAAGATAAATAGTGGAACATCACTATTCATCTAGAAAAGGAGATATTGAGCTCCTATTTTAGGGTTAGATACTTTTTCTCTGACTCTAACATCCCCACTAACCCAAATTTCTTAATACCTTTATTATTAATTATCGATAAATGACCATAACAGGCGCTGGTCTAGAGCGAACGTCTATCTTACACGTGGACCTTTCGACCTAAAAAACCGACCTAAAAAAGAAAAAAAAAGAAGAGAGAAGAAGCCGGAGAGGGAATAAGAGGAAGAAAGGAGGGTTCTTTAGGGGGCTCTCTCTTCCTTAGTAAGATCTCATAAAAAAAAAAAAAAAAAAAAAAGACGGGTGATTCAGCATCAACACCACCAACTGCCTCCTCCCACTCCTCCTCGTTAAACGGCGCCCCATATTGAGCCCCGTTCTGCGGCCCTGGGCCGTTCTTAAAAATCCTGCATACAACGTACGTATCCTTCCCACCGAAAAACCAAGATGACATCTTCAACCCAAGAAAGTATTAAAAGAAAAATAAAAGAAAAAAAATCCCCTATCCTACTATCTTGTATACCTTTTGAATGATCCCACGGTCAGCAAGTTCCTGGTCCTCGAGCCGGTATTCGTGCATCACCCAATTGGTCCTCTCGCCGCGGGGTGCCCGGCCGGCGTGGTAGACGAGGGTCTTCTTCATACCGATGACAAGGTTGTTGTGGCTGACGGAGCGGTCCTTGCCGGTGGTCTTCCAATAGCCCTGGGTAGTGGAGCGATTCAACCGGGAGCGGCTGGAGTACTTGCGATCAAGTGAGCTAAAGAATTACCACTCCAGGTCCCGGCTAATGATCCGGGATCGGGACGGGAGGTCACAGGGCTCGCACTTGTAGAGATCGATCTCCGCGATAGCATCGACGCGGAGGGGTTTGCCGGTGACCTTGCGTTTGAGGTAGAAGCCGACGAGCTCCTCATCGGTGGGGTGGAACCGGAAGCCCGGTGCGAGCTGGGCCGCGGTGGCGGCGGGAGCAACGGGTGGGGACGATTTGGAGGACGACGCACCGCCGTTCATCTGAGATTCGGGGGGCTGTCGGCGTCGGACAATCAGAAAGAAGATGGGGATCGGCCGGAAGAGGATTTCGATCGGAGATCGAATTCTTCTTCACATATTTTGTAGCTAGGGCAGGGCAGGATTGGGGTTGGGGACGGAGAGCGAGGGTTTGGCGGCGAAGAGGAAGAGGCGTACATGAGAAACAACTAGAATGAAAATTGCGGGGGTTGCGGGGGCTCTTTTATTACCGTCCGAGGGCTTGATGTTCTTAAGATTTTTACTGGTTGAATTTTAAAAGAGCATATAATTTTCTATGAGGGTTCCGGATCAGCCGTTCACGTTAACCGTATGGAGTCATCTCATCGACTCGTGTACATGCGGTGGACCAAATTGGATTTGAGGTCTAGCGATTATTTTGATCATATTATCTGATGCTGCTAGATCATCATCCTCAAACGTTCGTGAGCATCCGATCGCTTCCTTCAGCGAGCCCGAGATCTTCTTGCAAGCTTCTCGCATCTGGGAGCCTACAAAAAGTTCCGAGAGCCAGAGATTCCGACGAGGACCCTCCGACGCTCAAGTCAGTGCTCTGGGCAACAGTCGTGAGCTTGAGGAAGCTCGAAAGAGAAAGAGAGAGAGGCTCGGATAAGAGCTCTCTGTGAGAAAAAATAAGCATATAAGAGTATTGTTGTGGTTATCAGTTCTTAGTTACCTGGTCGGGGTCCCTCTTACCCATTTTATAGGTGCTTAGAGTTTGTCTGGCTTGAGTGGTTAAGGCCTCGTAATGTGATGACTTTGATAGGTCAGAGCTGATGTCTGTGAGGCATGGGGTTCTGCCACTTGTCAGAGCATTTAAGGTGATGGCAGGGCTTGCTCCCTCCTTTGGCATGTCAGGGCTACAGGTTAAATCTCATCAAAGTGGGTGGTTGCAGCTTGTTGGTGGGTCAAGTTCCGTCAGAGTGGGTTACCACTTGATTTGACTGCTGTAAGGAAGAGAGATAAAAGGTAGTGGAGTCTCATCACCATCACGAGCCACACATCCGTCTAAGATGGAAGAGTTGAGTTGAAGCCAGCTGTCCCTTGTAAAGTGTTGATTATAGAGTGCTTGCATGGCACTGTTCATGGCCGGGGCCGAGGTGGCCAAGAATGTGACCTTTCTGAGGCCATAAATGCCTTTGTACGAGAGACATGATGTGGTTGTGGAAGCCGAGACGGGGCTGACTTGAATGGGGCGGGGCCAACTTGGAAGAGGCCGAGACGGGACGATGCCGAGGCAGGGCCGACTTAAATGAGGCAGGGTCGACTTGAATGAGAGGGCCAACTTAAATGAGGCAGGGTCGACTTGAATGAGAGGGCCAACTTAAATGAGGCGAGAATGTAACCTTTATGAGGCCATAAATGCCTTTGTACGAGAGACATGATGTGGTTGTGGAAGCCGAGACGGGGCCGACTTGAATGGGGCGGGGCCGACTTGGAAGAGGCCGGGACGGGACGATGCCGAGGTAGGGTCGACAATGAGAGGGCCAACTTAAATGAGGCGAGGCCAACTTGGAAGAGGCCGGGATGGGACGATGCCGAGGCGGGGCCGACTTGAATGAGAAGGCCAACTTAAATGAGGCGGGGCCGACTTGAATGAGGGAGAGGGGGCCGATTTGAATGAGAGGGCCAACTTAAATGAGGCAGGCCGATTTGGAAGAGGCCAACTTGAATGAGGCGGGGCCGACTTGAATGAGAGGGTCGACTTGAATGAGGCGAGGCTGACTTGGAAGAGGCCGGGGCGGGACGATGCCAAGGTGGGGCCGACTTAAATGAGGCGGGGCCGACTTGAATGAGAGGGGGCCGACTTGAACGAGATGACCAACTTAAATGAGGCAGGGCCGATTTGGAAGAGGCCAACTAGAATGAGGCGGGGCCGACTTGAATGAGAGGGCCAACTTGAATGAGGCGGGGCCGACTTGGAAGAGGCCGAGACAGGACGATGCCGAGGTGGGGCCGACTTGAATGAGAGGACCGACTTAAATGAGGCAGGGCCGATTTGGAAGAGGCCGGGACGAGGCCAACTTGGACTTCTCCCTTCCTTCGCGTCCATGACGCTCTACTCCATTAGATGCGCCTACGTGACAGCCATAAATGCTGGGGCCGAGATGGAGTGCCATGGCGGGGCCGAATTGGACTTCTCCCTTCTTACGCGTACGTGATGCTCCACTCCATTAGATGTTGGCCTATGTGGCAGCCATAAATGCGGGGAGAGAATAAGGCAATAAATGCCTTAAAGCCAGCACGTGGTGGGATGCATGTGGCCTTTATGAGGCCATAAATGCTTTGGTGTGAAAGACATAATATGGCTGTGAAGCTAAACTGGAGTGTCGGGGCGAAGCTGGCCGAACGGGAGTGCCGGGGCGAAGCTGGCCGAGCGGGAGTGCCGAGGCGAAGCTGGCCGAGCGGGAGTGCCGGGGCGAAGTTGGCCGAGCCGGAGTGCTAGGGCAAAGCTATCCATGGCCGAGCGGGAGTGCTTGGGCAGGGCCGACTCGAACTTTTTCCTCTCCTTTGCTTATGTGGCGCTCCATTCTAATAAATGCTGGCCAAGTCATTATGACTATTTCTGCACCATTAAATGCTATGCTCCAGCCTTTTGATTTGACTATTGGCCATTAATGACTGAAAGTGGCCTTTCAGAGAACCCGCGCGTGACATGGCCATTTTTTCTTTTTGTTCTCTTTTTTCATTATGACTTGTTGCAGTTGGGAGCAATATCGTGGATTGAAATATTTAATATCTCCTTTGCTTATGTGGCGCTCCATTCTAATAAATGCTGGCCAAGTTATTATGACTATTTCTGCACCATTAAATGCTATGCTCCAGCCTTTTGATTTGACTATTGGCCATTAATGACTGAAAGTGGCCTTTCAGAGAACCCCGCGCGTGACATGGCCATTTTTCTTTTTGTTCTCTTTTTTCATTATGACTTGTTGCAGTTGGGAGCAATATCGTGGATGAAATATTTAATACCCATCATGCCCTTTGAAAAGAAAGCCAAGTAGAATAGTGAGGCCGCTTATGAATTAAGCGTCTAGGAAGGCCGTCGCGACCGCTTAGGAAAATTGTTTGGAAATTGCTGTCTTGAGAGGATGCCATCCAAAATTGTTGCCTTTATTGCCCATGGGGTCAACTGGCCCCATCAAATACACCCCACACTTCTTGAGCTTGTGTGCGGCGCATCAGCCAAGTAGAATAGTGAGGCCGCCTATGAATTAAGCGTCCAAGAAGGCCGACGCGGCCGCTTAGGAAAATCGTGTGGAAATTGCTGTCTTGAGAGGATACCATCCAAAAATTGTTGCCTTTATTGCCAATGGGGTCAACTGGCCCCATCAAATGCACCCCATACTTCTTGAGCTTGTGTGCGGCGCGTCAGCTAAGCGAAAGGAGTGTAGAACTTTAAGAAATTTTGAAGGTAAATTAATTACCTTATACCCGCCACTTAAAGCAGTGTACGCCAATTTTTGGGGGTATGCTCGTCAATCAGCTGCTGAGGCAAAGATAAAGCCATTGAGACCGCAATAATGCGGCTGAGGCAGAGATAAAATTGCTGGAACAGAAATAGAGCCATGGAGGCTGCAATGATGCCGCTGAGGCTGAGATAAAATTATTGAAGCAGAAATAGAGCCGTGGAGGCTGCAATGATGCCACTGAGGCTAAGATAAAATTGCTGAAGCAGAAATAGAGCCGTGGAGGCTGCAATGATGCCGCTGAGGCAGACATAAAATTGCTGAAGCATAAATAGAGCCGTGGAGGCTGCAATGATGCCGTTGAGGTAGAAATGACACCGCTGAGGCAGAGATAAAGCCGTTGAGGCTGCAATGATGCCGCTGAGGCAGAGATAAAGCCAATGAGGCTGAGATAAAATTGCCGAAGCAGAAATAGAGCAGTGGGGCTAAAATAAAATTGCCTCGAGTGTTTATGTGCTGGTTCGGGAGGTGACTCGAGCGGGTACGGGCTGTTAGGGACTTGAACCGACTCGGGGGCGTATGCTAGCCAGACCGAGTGGTGTCCCATTAGCCGCGATGCCGTCGAGCTCCTTCGGAACCACCTTGGGTGTTTGTGTGCTGGTCCGGAAGATGACTCAAGCGGGTACGGGCTGTTAGGGACTTAAACTGACTCAGGGGCGTATGCTAGCCAGACCGAGTGGTGTCCCGTTAGCCGCGATGCCGTCAAGCTCCTTCAAAACTGCCTTGGGTGTTTGCGTGCTGGTTCAGGAGGTGACTCAAGCGGGTACGGGCTGTTAGGGATTTGAACCGACTTGGGGCGTATGCTAGCCAGGCCAAGTGGTATTCGTTAGCCACGATGCCGCTGAGCTCCTTCGAAACTGCCTTAAGTACTTGTGTGCTGGTCCGGGAGGTGACTCGAGGTCGCTGGAACCATAGGTCTTGAACCGTCGTGGGGGTTTCGTGGCCGGCCCGGGGGTGACCTTATGATCGCAGGACCATTGAGAGCCTTTTTTGAGAGGTTAATTTTGTCGGGTTTCATGTAATGCATTCATACACTAATGAAAAGAAACTTTTTTCTCAAAGTGTAGTATACTTAGCTTTTTTGTAGATGTTTTCCTTTGCGTCGTATTCGGTGTCGACGTCGATTACAGGCTTGAGAGTTTTTTCTTTAAAGAAATTGGTCTTCTTCTGCTGAGTTGATGACCTGCCCCCCAGGAAACTATGTTGATTGAAGGTGGGGGGCGCCGAAATCCAAGGGCAACTGGAATGGAATCCGCATGAGGTCTTGGGCTCGGATTGGCTCTGGGTGTAGCAAAGAGGAAGAGAAAGGGGGAGAGAGGGAAAGGGTGGAGTCAATAGTCAAAGCCCTTTATCTTTATTTCCCACCTTACATTAATAGTATCAGCACGCCTCGACTTATCACCATCAGGAATTAAAATGCACATAAATACTTGAGGTGACTAGGAGTTAGGATTTGGGTGGCAAGTACTGACGCTCTTGCCAGCTAACGAGCCTGAGCCTTAAATTGCCGATGAGCTTGAGTTTGAGGTTGCTCTGATACCGCTGAGCTCCAGAGAAATATGATAGTGGTGATTCTCTCGCTGGGGAGATCTCTCACCGGATGGATGGTGGATGGCTTAAGCGATAACTAAAGGACCAGCATGGGCTCTTGTTTGTTGCTATGAGGCCACGAAATATTGCTCCCATAGCTTTTGGGCAGCTGCCATTGATGTTTGGACTTGCAAAGTAAGGGTGGCACGATGCTTTGCCTGAATGGCTCGAGATAGTGGTGATGATGGGGCAGAGAGCCAGCCTCTTGCCGGTCAGCTCATTGAGGGTGCCCTCCCAGCGTTACTGGCGGAAGCTCCATGGGTCTTTGTCATCACCATATTTTTATCCACCATTATTGTCGTAGAGAGAGTGAGAGCTTGTAGCTTAGTGTCACAGAACTCTGCTTTCTCCCCCTTCCTGGCACACCAATCTGATGCTGCCAGATCACTCCCTCAAACGTCCTCGAGCGTCCGGTCGCCTTCTCCAGCGAGCTCGGGATCTTCTGGCGAGCTTCTCGCATTTGGGAGCCTGCAAAAAGTCCCGGGGGCCGGAGATTCCGACGGGGACCCTCCGACGCTCAAGTCAGTACTCTAGGCAACAGCCGTGAGCTTGAGGAAGCTCGAAAAAGAAAGAGAGAGAGGCTCGGAGAAGAGCTCTCTGTGAGAAAAAATGAGCGTTTAAGAGTATTATTATGGTTATCAGTTCTTAGTTACCTGGTCAGGGGTCCCTCTTACCCATTTTATAGGTGCTTAGAGTTTGTCTGGCTTGAGTGGTTGAGGCCTCGTAATGATGACTTTGATGGGTGAAGTGTCAGAGCTGATGTCTATGAGGCATGGGGTTCTGCCACTTGTCAGAGCATTTAAGGTGATGACAGGGCTTGCTCCCTCCTTTGGCATGTCAGGGCTACAGGTTAAATCCCATCAAAGTAGGTGGTTGCAGCTAGTTGGTGGGTCAAGTTCCGTCAGAGTGGGTGCCACTTGATTTGACCACTGTAGGGAAGAGAGATAAAAGGTGGTGGAGTCTCATCACCATCACGAGCCACACATCCGTTTAAGATGGAAGAGTTGGGAGTTGAAGCCAGCTGTCCCTTGTAAAGTGTTGATTATAGAGTGCTTGCTTGGCACTATTCATGGCCGGGGCCGAGGTGGCCGAGAACGTGACCTTTATGAGGCCATAAATGCCTTTGTACGAGAGACATGATGTGGTTGTGGAAGCCGAGACGGGACGATGCCGAGGCGAGACCGACTTGAATGAGGCGAGGCTAACTTGGAAGACGTCGGGATGGGACGATGCCGAGGGAGGGCCAACTTAAATGAGGCAGGGCCAACTTGGAAGAGGCCGGGATGGGATGATGCCGAGGCGGGGCTGACTTGAATGAGGCGGGGTCGACTTGGAAGAGGCCGACTTAAATGAGGCGGGGCCGATTTGGAAGAGACCAACTTGAATGAGGAGGGGCCGACTTGAATGAGAGGACCGACTTGAATGTGGTGGGGCCGACTTGGAAGAGGCCGGGACGGGACGATGCCGAGGCAGGGCCGACTTAAATGAGGCGGGGCCAACTTGAATGAGAGGGGGCTGACTTGAATGATAGGGCCAACTTAAATGAGGCGGGGCCGATTTGGAAAAGGCCAACTTGAATGAGGCGGGGCCGACTTGAATGAGAGGGCCAACTTGAATGAGGCGGGGCCGACTTGGAAGAGGCCGAGACGGGATGATGCCGAGGCGGGGCCGACTTGGAAGAGGCCGAGACGGGACGATGCTGAGGCGGGGCCGACTTGAATGAGGCAGGGTCGACTTGGAAGAGGCCGAGACGGGACGACGCCGAGGCGGGGCCGACTTGAATGAGAGGGCCGACTTAAATGAGGCGGGGCCGATTTGGAAGAGGCCGGGACGAGGCCAACTTAGACTTCTCCCTTCTTTCGCGTCCATGACGCTCCACTCCATTAGATGCTGGCTTATGTGGCAGCCATAAATGCTGGGGCCGAGATGGAGTGCCGGGGTGGGCCGACTTGGACTACTCCCTTCCTACGCATCCGTGATGCTCCACTCCATTAGATGTTGGCCTATGTGGCAGCCATAAATGCGAAGAGAGAATAAGGCAATAAATGCCTTAGAGCCATCACGTGGTGGGATGCACGTGGCCTTTATGAGGCCATATATGCTTTGGTGTGAAAGACATAATATGGCTGTGAAGCCGAACGGAAGTGCCGAGGGGAAGCTGGTCGAGCGGGAGTGTCGGGGCGAAGCTGGCCGAGCGGGAGTGCCGGGGCAGGGTCAACACCGACTTTTTCCTCTCCTTTGCTTACGTGGCGCTCCATTCCAATAAATGCTGGCCAAGTCATTATGACGGTTTCTGCACCATTAAATGCTCAGCCAATGTCATTTTCCACCATTAAATACTCTACCCTTTTCATTTGACTATTGGCCATTAATGACTGAAGGTGGCCTTTTAAAGAACCCCACGTGGCCATTTTTTCTTTTTTTTTATTCTTTTTTTTATTATGACGAGATACTTGTTGCAGTTCGGAGCAATATCGTGAATGAAATATTTAATACCCATCATGCCCTTTGAAAAGAAAGTAAGTAGAATAGTGAAGCCGCTTATGAATTAAGCGTTCAAGAAGGCCGCGGCCACCTAAGAAAATCGTCTGAAAATTAAAGTCTTGAGAGGATGTCATCCAAAAATTATTGCCTTTATTGTTCATGAAGTCAACTGGCCCCATCATTATCCGTATGGAGTCATCTCATCGACTCGTGTACATGTGGCAGACCAAATTGGATTTGAGGTCTAGCAATAATTTTGATCATGATTGTTTCTCCACGTATGAAACGAAGGATGCATCAATTGTTCCAGCAAAAAGAAAAATTAAGAAGTTTTTTTTTTTTTTTTTTTCTGTGGCCATGGGTGCCGCAGTATAAGGGCAGATGAAGGTGTCTGGCCCCAACATTCTTTATCCTCGTCGATGATGATCAACGAGGCTTTAATATTAATTATTAAAATTGTAAATATAAATATACTTTATTTCAGCGACAGCAAAAATAACGGATTTGAAGGACTCTTGAGATTCTCAACGAATGGAAGAAGGGCAAGCACCGATATGGTGGAGTAAAATCGGGAGTGATGATGAGACGTTGAGATGTCGCCCACGGTAGGCGATGAACATATATATGAATCGAAGAGCTGATTGAAGGCTTGACAGAAATCTCCGACTTGTCCTGAAGAGAAGAGAGGAGAGATTTTTCCGAGGTTGTTTGAGGGGTGAATATATGGATTGTTTAATTAATTATTAGATTGCGCTAAAAAAAAAAAAAAATCAAGGGAAAGAGAGGTAACAAGAGCTTCAAAACAATGAAAAACTTGGCTGGAGCGTGAGAATAATGTCAAAGCTTTATAAATTTTAACCCATTTTGTGTTTTGCTACCGTATTTTTTTTTAAAAAAAATGATTTGATTTTAGAGGAGACTGCGTGCTGATGCGCTAGAAAAATTGAAACTCTTGATTTAATCCGATGGAAGAGCGCTCTGCCATCTGATACGATGATGTTACTTTCTTCTCCCTTATGTACTCTAAAGAATGTTTGCTATGGATGCCGCTATCATAGCAACTCACGGATGGGTATTCTGGAGAAGATGATGCAAATAGGGGTGTAACTTATTCGAGACAATGAGTAGCTTGAAATCGACTCAAAAAATACTCGAAATCTACTGGCTGCTTATCGAGTCGAGCTCGAGCTCAAGCTACTCGAATAAATTATCGAATCGAGTTCGATATTAAAATACTCGGCTCGAAAGGCTCTCACGTAATTTTATTTTATTTTATCTTTGTACTTATAAATTACTTTTTTTATCTTTGTAATTATAATAAGGTTTAAAACTTTAAAGCTTTAAATTAGGAAACAAACCGTCAATCGTCCGGTCCCTTAGTTGTAATTATAATAAGGTTTAAAACTTTAAAGCTTTAAATTAACAGTCGTTACTCAATTGTCCGATCAACCCTTAGTTGTAATTATAATAAGGTTTAAAACTTTAAAGCTTTAATTAGAAATAAGGTTTAAAACTTTAAAGCTTTAAATTAGAAAATGAATCTTCGTTACTCGTTCTCAGCCCCCTCAGACTCTTAGCGATTAAAAATAGGGAAAACAAACCATCCGTCTCAGTTTTTCCATCATTCGTGAATCCTGACGCTCTCAGGGCGATTCAAGTTTTCCCATCATTCGTCCTCTCAAGGCGATTCAAGTTTTCCCATCATTCGTCTCAAGCTCAGCCTCTCAGGAGATTCAAGTTTTTCTGTCATTCGTCCGATTCAAGTTTTTCTGTCATTCGTCTTAGGCTCTCAGCGATTCAGCGCTGGCTCTAGAAGAAAATTAGGGAAAATGAAACGTCTCGCCCTAACTCCCTATTAACAGTGAGAGGATATGGCTCATCTCTAAGCGGTAACTGTCTATCTCCATTAAGCCCTATCTTCATTAAAGAGAGCTTTGGCTCAAAATTTGGTATGAACTATGAAGGTTGCGGACTTGCGTGGATTGAAGGTTGGAAGGAGCCTTCTTCGTTGAAGCCGAAGTCACCCTCGGATTTAATCTGATAAAACCCACGGTAAGACCTTGAAAAGATTTTTTCTTATAAAAAAATTTTTTATAAAAAAAATAAAAGATTTTTTCTTAAAAAAATCCAATACCTTGATGCAGAAAGATTATTTTTTAATTTTTTATATAGAAATTCGAGTCGAGCCAAGCTCGAGTAAATCGAGTATTTCATCGAGCTCGAGCTCGAGCTCGAAATAAAAAACTCGATCGAGCTCGAGTCGAGTTTTGAAGCTTTTGAGCTTCAAATTTTAGAGTCGAGTCGAGCTCGAGCTTGGCACTGTATCGACTTGACCCGGCTTGATTACACCCCTAGATGCAAAGATGAAGGCAATAGCTGTTCTACAAGAAAAAATAGAAAAGAAGATATTAAGAAGACCAAAGACATGATGTCTTTAATGGACAGATAAAGAGATAAAAAAGATGATGGTTTTGACGAAGAAATGAAGTGATCGAAGACCGAATGAATCTTCGGAGCAAGAGAGAGAAGTTATGTTTAAGGCGGTCAATTATTTCGATCTATTCTTATTATTAAAAATATAGTAAAAAAGTATTATAAAAAATTTATTTTCAATTCAATTCAGCAAACATATCTAAACTTTTTTTATATGAAATTGACTATATGAACCTTTTTTTTTTTTTTTGACTCTGCTACATTCAGAATTAAATTAATTCTTAAATTACAAATAGTTATCTTTTTTTATTTTTATTCATCTTAATTTAGATCTATCTCTACTTTTATTAGTATCATACATTGTTAAAATATTACTCTTTCTAGCTAAAATATTTAAAGATTTTTATTGTATACCTTCAAACCATAGACCACATTAATCAATTTTTTATTTTATCTTTAATTAAAATTGCTTTTATTATTTTTTTATATATATTTATTTTAAATTTTATTTTTAAAATTTATTATATATTCACCTTAATATCCATATATTTGTTAAAAAACTTATCCTATGTATATATCCAAAAATTCAAATACAAAGTGCATGCATGAACGGATGCCAACACGAGGCAACCATGCAAATGAACTTCGATGTCAACGTTGCAAAACGCCGCGCAAGGCCAGCCAGCTAATAAAAAAAATCGTTAATTATTGAGCTCCACTTTTTTTACCAGTTGACTACTTATAATCTAGGTATGTAAGAAATCGCTCCAACGTAATTCTTTCACGTTGCACGCTCTCTTTGCCTGTCAGCACCTTATGAAATCAAAGCTTGCCACCCGCGCATTTAATTTATCAGACCTTAGATTATGTATATTCAAAAACTCTTTACTTGTTTCTTCACAATTTAACTAACTTAAAACGAGAAAGCCTTTTTAGTCATCATTTACTATATATGCCCGTGCCTTTAGGGGAAAAAAAAAAAAAAACTTCACATGTGCAAAATTCTCAAAGCTAGGGATAGGCATGGACTAAGATGGATTGGATCAGACTTAAAAAACAAAAGAGAGTAGCCCAAGGCATTGAAAAAAGAGAAGCTCAAGGTATTGGGCCGCATTGGGTTCAGACTTAGTCTAACTATATATATATATATATATATATATATATATATATATATATAAGTATATTGGACTATATTTAAATATAATTAAGCCTAAATCAGATCATTTTCTCAAACTTTGGATCCATATAATTCATGAATCTTAAAATAGAAAAAGTAAAAAAAAATGAGATGGCTCGGAGATTCTTATGAATTTAAAGATCAAAAAGATAATCAGATATTAAACTTAACTATATTTAAATGTAGCCAATACATACATACATATATATATATATATAAATAAAGAATATAATATATTTTTTTGAGGACAAGCTAGGTCAGGAATGAGCCTAAAAAATTAGGCAGGGCCTTATGGGCTAAAAAAGTTGGTTGAAGTCCTAGAATTTTTTGGAACGACCCATGTCCACCCTACTCGAAGTTATTAATCGAAGCTTACATAAAGGATGAACTCCAAGAAATAACATTTTTCTCTAACATAGATCAAAATAAAATATTACTTGATGCGGGGTAAAATTGTCACCGCATCAGTATTAATATACTGACAAAAGGGAAAGGTCATTTTTGACTTTCCGCTAACAACCATATCTAGAAAAAAATAAAATATGATCGAGCTATCCCATACCTTAGCAGGACCGAGCTATCCCTATACCTCAGCAGAACTGAGCTACCTCTATGCCTCGGCAGGACCGAGCTATCTCCATACCTCGTAGGACTGGGGGACTCTTTTTTTTGGCTCAGGCACCCTCATCGCCTTGAGCTACGCCGAGGATTACGGAAGATGAACCACCCCAATCACACGAATCATATAATAATCTTTCTAAAATGGGAATGAGGAGCCAAACATGACCCTCTAACCGTAATCAACGAAATTTTAAATCCTTGATCAGCTGGTGGAATTCTAATCGCATTGGCTTCCAACACCCTAAAAAGAAAACAAAAACTAAATATGGCTTAACACCCATGAATTACTGAATCGCAGGGCGCCAATCAGCCATCGATCCTCTTAACCGCCAGGATTCGAATCATAACGGTCCCATAACTAATCAGATTCGAATCATACCAGCTTTTAACTTCCTAAAATGCACCCAAGAAACTAGGTAACAACCCGCCATCATTCCAGCAGTCTATAAATACCATGTCCTAAGATCCCTTCAAGGATGCATAAATAACTCTAAAAACTCTAGCATAGTTCACAGCTCTCAGGAGGTCATCTCTGTGAGATGCTTCTACTGGAGCCTTCTCCTCTTATCTGTTTGCTGAGAATCATCACTGACTTGGGCATCGAAGGGTCTTCTATAGGAACCATCCCCAGTGCTTCCTGCATGGAGATTGTCTTATAGGTCCAACCGAACGGAAGATCGCCATCCGGATCTTGATGTGCACCGCCTTCAAGCCGAAGAACGAAATTATATAGCAACATTACTCTTTCTTGCATATACAAGATCCTAGCATATAATAAATAAAACAATACTGCAAAACTTGATTTTTCTCCAAAATATATGATTTTTTATAAAATATGTCTTGTGAAGAGTAGGATATATCTTTATAACTAGAGATGGCAAATTGTGTTAACAGATCATAAACGATTGAGTCAACTTTAAAGTATAATGATAAATAGATCAACCCAAATCTGGCCTCTTTATTAATTAGGTCAAAAATTTAAACATGAATCCAGTTTGTTTATTACATGCGTTATACAACCCATATAACCTATTTAATAAGTAAGTCATATTTGGGTTAGTACAAATACATAATCCATATGATCTATGTAATCCTTAGAACACATATAACCTATTAATATCTATATATACATGCATTATCTATTACAATTTTAGTTTTAAAGGTTAGGTTTTGAGTTATGAATTGTGACAATATATCCACTAAGCACAATTTGAATTATCCCTAGCCTATGTCCATCAACCATTGGATCCTATATGTTGATAAAATAATAATTAAATAAAAGTAATATTGACCTGGATAAATAGGTCTAGTGTATGGTATACAAATTAGCTGATCAGTTTATACGATTGACTTGTTTAATAATTGGGTTACATGAATTAATCCTTTAATATCTGACATAATTGTTGATCAATTTCAGATTAGTGGGTTAATCCAAAATCTGACTTGTTTATTAATCTTGTTTGCTACTATTTTCTAGTAGAGTTCAAGTATGAAAATCCATATTGACAAGTGTTTAGCCCTATAAAAATTATATATTGAAAAGGTCATATGTACTTATATAAGATTAATGAGTCCAAATAATATCCTTCGACCTATCTTTTTTGATGGGATCAAGGTTGTGACATGATATCAGAATAGATTTATCCAATAACTCATGTGGACCAGGAAACACTGTAAATGAATTTATATTTGGAGAGATCTGATCTATTATATAGTTGGTATACTAGGTTAATCAATGAACATACTATTATAGCCCCTGCATGTATACTATTGTAGCTCCTATCGATAAGTAGTAATTGGTTGGCCTGATCTATAGGTCATATGGTAAACTAAGTCTACCTAAGAATAGCTTTTAAAGATGTGCTTTATATGTTTATAATTGAATTTGATTATATATTTAGATAGAGATTATTAATGTAAAAAAAAAACTAAATGTATAAAAAATATAGCAAAAGAAGTTCTAGAAGAATCAAAAAGAGTAGGACTATTAGAAAAGAAGCTTGGTAGTGAAACAAGAAAGTTCAAGCTGCCATTAAGCTTAAAAGTACAAACTGCAAAATTTGGCAAAAGGCTAGGAATGAAGAAAGTCTTAAAAAGTATAGGGATACAAAGAAAGAAAATAAAAAACCAGTAAGTAATACCAAACTTAAAGCTTATGATGATTTATATATATATTAGATAAGAAAGAAGGTAAAAAGACTATATATAAACTAGCAAAACTAAGAGAAAAGAAAATAAAAGATCTTGACTATATTAAATATATTAAGGATGAAGATGAAAAGACTCAGTAAAAGAAGAAGAGATAAAAGAATAATAAAAAGTTATTTTAAAAAATTATTAAATAAAAATAATTTAATAAATTTAAGGGTTGAAGGATGTGATGACCTAGGAGTAACAACTAAAAATAAATTTTTTTAGTCGATTTAGCATGCTTAAGGTTAAAAAGGGTTTGAGTAAAATAAAAAATGCAAAGGCATTAGGGTTAGATGCGATCTCTATTGAGTTTTGGAAAGGCTTAGAAGAAATTGGAGCATTTAGTTAACTAATTTATTTAATAGGATTGTAGCAACTAAAAGAATGCCGGATAATTAAAGAAAAAGTATATTAATATCCATATACAAAAATAAAAAAATGTTCAAAACTATGCAGATTATAGAGGAATTAAGCTAATGAGTTATGTAATGAAATTATGGGAAAGAGCAATATAAAATCAAATAAGAGCTGAAACTTTGGTATCAAATAATTAATTTGGATTTATGCTTAGAAGATCGACCATGGAAGCTATTTATTTATTAAGAAGATTGATAGAGAGGTATAGAGACAAGAAAAAAAAAGATCTTTATATGGTTTTTATTGATTTACAGAAAGTATATGATAAAGTACCTAGAAAAATAATATGGTGGATTTAAAAAAAAAAGGAGTTACTAAAAAGTGCATAGAATTGATAAAAGATATGTATGATAAAGTAATAACTATTGTTAAAACAACAATAGGAGAAACTAGTGAGTTTTTAATTACTGTAGATTTACATCAAGAATTTACCTTAACTCCATATCTATTTGTATTAATTATGGATGAATTAACCAAACATATTCAAAATAATATCCCATGGTGTATGTTATTTACAGACAATATAGAGGTGATTGATGAAACTAAATCTGGAGTAAATGCCGAGCTAGAGATTTGAAGAGAAGCTTTAGAATCTAAAAGTTTTAAGATTAGTAGAACTAAAACTAAATGCATGAAATATAATTTTAGTAGAAGTTGAAATACAAATGAAAAAATGGTTAAGATTGCAAGCCAAAAGATATCAAGGAGTGAAAAATTTAGGTATTTGAGATCAATTATCCAGCAAAAAGGTGAAATAGGTGAAAAATGAACCATAGAGTTAAAGCATGTTAGATTAAGTGGAGTGCTTCGAAAGTATTGTATAATTAATGCATCCCATTAAAATTAAAAGAAAAATTCTATAAGACCACTATTAGGCCAGCTATGCTATATGGAACAGAGTATTGGACAATATTGAAACAATATATGAATAAATTAAGTGTAACAGAAATACACATGTTAAGATGGATATGTGATAAAACTTTAAAAAATAGAATTAAAAATAAATATATAAGAGAAATGATAAAAGTAGCCTCAATTAAAGATAAAATAAAAGAAAATCGATTATGGTGGTTTGGACATATACAACAAAGACCTTTAGATATTCCAATTAGAAAGAGTGATCTTTTAATAATTTATGATAAGGATAGAGGTAGAGGTATATCTAAACTAATATGGATAGAAATAATTAAAAGAGATATAACTATTTATAATTTGAATATCGATTTAGTCCTAAATAGAGTAGAATAGAAGAAGCAGATTTGTATAGCCGATCCCATCTAGTTGGGAAAAGACTTAGATGAGTTGATTTGAGCTGAATTGAGTTGAGATTCTTAACTTAACAAAGACATTAAGACTTTAATGAAAGAAATATGCAAGAGCTCATGATAAGTGTTTCGTTTTACATCAATTATATTTTGAAAAAATCCTAAGTATTTATATAAGATTAATAAATTTAAATAATATCTTTATCTATTTATGATATTAAGATGTGATATGTGTAATGCTTGTTAAGCCAAAAATTGCATGAATCATATCTACGAAGTGGCATCAAAGCCTCGTCCTTTAGAGAAAGGGCTATTACCTTCTTGTCAAGTGTATTCTCGTCGCTATACACAGAAGCCACTTCCATTCATCAGTTGATGCACCTATGGTCACCAAGGATGCGGCTGGTCCGATGCACATTACCTAGGGAATGACAAACCTGTGCTTAAAAGAATCTAGGATGACATAGAAAAGCCAAATAAATAACCTTTTCGAGTAGTTTAATGAGAGCTCGCATTATATAGCACATAAGTACGAACCAAAAGAGAGGGGACAACAGGAGTTGCAAGAAAATGAAGTTGGGAGTGTTGAAAAAAGTTTTTAAAAAATAAAAATAAAATGCCCCACGCAAGCATTCAGCATTAAATGCTCGTGGCGCAAGCGTCAATGTTTTTAGAAATAGTTTAGATAATTTAATTTTTAAGTCTGGGGACTAATGGCTATCAGGTTTTAAGGCCATTATGAATGAAATTGTTGGAGCTTTTATAGGCTAAGCCTATAAATAGGCTCAGAATTTAGATTGAGAAATAAATCAATCATAGAATAGTTTTGAGTAGCCTATGATTTATTTTATCTCATTTTAATTTTAATTTTCATTGATCTTTTATGAGCATATAAAGGTAATCATTGGGTTGCATCTCCACGCGATCATGATAGGAGAATCGGATCGAGCCGGATCGTTATACCTTGGGGACAGATCGCCAATAACCTGCACGAAGGAGCGAAAATTTGATCCTTAGAACAGTGTCTAACATGCCTCGACCAGCAAGATTCTTTTTTATATTTATTTATATTTTGTATTTAAATTTCTATAATATATTTCTAGCAATTTCTAAGAAGGATTTTTTTTGTAAGATCAAAATTATTTTTCAACAGCTAAGGATCAGATTTTCTCTGAAAATTGCTAAAATTTAAGTCTTTTGCTATGATCAATTTTTGCAGAAGATTTTTGTTTTTTTTAAACCTAAACTAAACTATAGTTGTCAAGCCTAAATACATTATTAACCAATCTTTTGGGAGCTCTAGTTGTTGTTATCTAGTAGGAAAGAAGAGGCGCGGTGGATTGGGAAAGAAGAAGGGACGGAAGTCAAGAGTGATCCAGGCCCTCCACACAGCCGCTGTTTCATATCGATGGATGATAGGGGGATGGTGGCGGAGGAGAAAAATCTCTCCATTTTCACACATTTTCTCATCTTTCTTTTCCTGGTTGTCCATCCGAATCGGTCTTGGGTTTCCTTCATTGCGATCATTGGTGAGGAGTCACTATTATTTGCTCGAACTGGTATAAGCACCCAAACTTGATATGCTTTTCTTTATCTGACTTGATTTCCGGTTTCTTGAGTCATTTAGTTTCATGAGTTCTCGAATTTTTCCCCCTCTTTCGTGATAGCAGTTTTACGTTTTTCTTATATTTAAATTATAAAAATCATATGATGCAGTTGTGATTCATATTTTTACGTGTGAATGTGGATTTCTTTGACCTGTGACACTATGTTCACGCACACAAGGTTTAGCTTAGGTCTAAAAAACCAGGTGTAGTTTAGTTCTTTGGTTAATTGTATAGTCTGAACAAGATCAATATGGAGTGTTACCAAACCCATGTAGCTGGGACAAGACATTACTGTTCAGGTATGTAATGACTCATCGGTTATCTTCTTGTTGTTGATGAGTTTCATTCCTTTCTTTTGAAGGTTATGATTGACTCTGGTCACTACTAATGATTCAGAGAATTTAAAATTGCTATTCTTGTTTCTGTTATTTAGTGCTTTGTTCTGCCATGAATGTCTTATGACAGCAACAATTGCACAAATCTTGCTATAATATATGTAATATGGTAATTTACTTAAGTTGCAGTAACAACAAAATTCAAATATGCTTAAACACGCTTCTTCTTATATCTAACTAGAAACCATAATACCATTGTTGAGACACTGAATGTTTGTGGAGTTGAACTTTTAAAAGTTATAACCAAGGTTCGCTATCTCGGTACATGGTTCAATTCAGTCTGTCAAGACTTGATATGCACCGTTATTGAGTCTTGATCTGATACAAATATGGTACAGCACACTTGGTGTGGGATAGTACCTATCGGTATGGCATACCATGGTTATGGCATTAAAAATTTCACCTAGCATGGAAATGCAGATCTCATGAGAACTAAATTAGACATCAAAGCTGCAAATCAATTACAAAATCAGCGTTGTTTTAATAAGTTAGTTGGATAATAAACACTGTTAAATTGGTTTCAGCTGAGACTTTTGCACCCCAAAAGTGACATTCTAGACTGACTTAGTATGGTGTCATCACTTTGCTAATTTGGTCATGCAATTCAATCTTTTGCTTTATCACCCAATGTTGCATGTCATCAACTTCTGCCCATGTTCAGCAAACATTTTCTTCAAGTTCTTTTGTTTGATTAAGACAAATGGTCCATTTCAGAAAGCATGCACGTTATTGTTCAAAATATATCTTTATTTAATTCTCTTATTTGAGGTCTAGCCCAAAAATAATGTTATCTCCTTAGAATTTGTCAAGTTCGAGAAAAATTTGGCAGATCAATTAACCAAGGAATTATCTAAGAGTGGAGTCCTAGATTCATCGAGATGGATAGGGCTTAAGCCCATTATTTGGTCACCAGCAGTGGATACCCAACCTCTTTGATTGGAGATTCCATGAATGAGGTTCAACGTGGTAGAAACGAAGCTGATTGAGTGATCGTATTAGAGCATAAATTTTGAAATTTTTTTTATCCCATCCCTATGATGAGTGCTCTTATAAAGTGACAAAGTAAATTTGTGTAAGGTTGAATCATACTCTTAATGGATCCGAGGTAGGTATCTGCAGGGTATTGTCACAAATACCCTTGGAGGATTCACCTATATGAGAATCTCATATTAGGCCGTGACTAAAGGTTTGGGTTAATCTTAAAGAATTCTCATAAAAAATTAAGGTACTATGCGCTGACCGCGTAAACCCAATTGATCCATACTGTGTGTGTGATTAGTAGAAGTCTGAGTCAAAGGACCTAGTTCAAGGTCTAATCCACTATGGTTTCTTCAAGTGTATACAATCAATACTAAGTGAGGTTTAAGTCCATATGACACCTCACCTAGCCGTATAAGATGCCCTAAAATTTTTTTATTATATTTATTTTTTTAAACTTTTATGGGGATCATTAAAAAAATTAAAAAAAAAAAAAGGGCCCCATGCAAGCATTAAATGCTCGCGTGGGACCTGCGAGCGCTTTGAGTTTGTGAACGTTGGGCAAGTGCAAACGTTCGTGAACGTGTTTAAATAATTTAATTTTTAAGCCATTTTTAATATGATTTGGGGCTAACGACTATAAGTCTTTAAGGTCATTATGGGTCGAGGAGCTTTTATAGGCTAAGCCTATAAATAGGCTTAGATTCATATTGAGGAATGAATCAATTGTAGAATAATTTTGAGTAGTCCTATGATTTATTTTATTTCATTTTAATTTTAATTTTTATTGATCTTTTCATGGGCATTTGAAGGCAATCATTAGGAACCTCCATACGATTGTGCTCGTGGTAGGAGGATCGGATCGAGCCAGGTCGTTGTACCTTGGAGGCAGATCGCCAATAACCTGCACGAAATGGTAAAAATCTGATTCTTAGGGTAGTGTCTAATACATCTCAACCAGCAAAATTTTTTTATATTTTATTTATATTTTGTATTTAAATTTTTATAATATATTTTTAGTAATTTTTAGAAATTTTTTTTTGTAAGACCAAAACTATTTTCCAACAGGGAGAGCAATGAAATTCAGGTCTGGAAGACAGAGAAAAAGGAAAAGTGGCAGACAACAGGGCATGTTTCCCCGGTAGGAACTCTCGACTTTGTATTATATATTAGAATAGATAAAGCTGCTGATGCCAGTGTTTATGCTCTACCATTAAGACGATCAAGTTTACTTATTAATTAATTCTTAACATATCTTAATCCGCCAAGCCAGTTTACTCGCACCGGTTCACACATTTCAGTAGAAGAGTTTATATTTCATATCCTAGAAGATAGGATTTAGGAACCAGTGACAAGCAAGAGCTATTACGGACCAGAAATCTCGATCAAATTCATTAGAGATTGGAAGGCTGTTCTATTTGTTGTTATGTTTTTCGCACTGCTAAAGTTTGTGGAAGACCAGAATCAACACCACTGGCTCTTGAGGGTGGAATCTTCATTAATTTCTCAGGATACGCGTCAATTATTATATATATATATATATATGCAGCTGTGTTCAAGGATAAGACTACCGGACTTGCACTGGAACTTCACAACATCTCTCATAAATCCGTTGCGCCTAGCTTGCAAATCTCCAATAATGAAATCAAAGCGACTTGCCTTCAGTTGTTGTAAGATGCTCTTGATTGCAAGCCTCCGTTTTGAGTCCTCTAAATCTTCGAATCGCTTCATTTGGCTAACAAAGCCGGTCAGGAACTGCAGCTCTACGTGGTTGAACGATCCTTGCAGCCCAGCTACCTGGTTTGCTATAATAACTAAAAATTATAGAGGCGTTGTAACAGAGATTACTTGGAAGGTGGTCGGCAGAAAATTGTGTTCCTAAACAGAGAGGCCATCACGATCAATTTAGACAGAAAAATTGAGTCTGTCTTTCAAGTAAATGCCTCCTATAAAGGCTTGTCCCATGTCTATTGCACTGGAGAAACTTTTTTTTTTTTTTTGAGGAGATCGAAGGGGAGTTTAATTAACTTCCCGCATGAGAAAATTTTATTAAAATGAACTAGTTATAAGGAATGTATGAAAGAGGAGAGACGGTGGCAAAGGTTCATATGGGGATCCAGCCACTTTCTCAAGTGGAGGTTGCTTCAAAAATATAAGAAGAGAGAGTTTGTGGAGGATCAAGTTAGAGAACGAAGACTTATTTTGAAAGAGTCTTGCATATCTCTTGCTCCATATATGTTATATAAAAAATAAAATTAGGTGATTTCAGTATTTTCTTCATTTAGCTTAGACTATCTTCTTCCTTCAAACGAATCAAACCATCCAAAGCTCGGTGAAGCTAGAGGGAAAAAATTCTTGATCCTCCTTCCTTTCAATACTCTTACCTGTTAATTAACTATAAAATATAAAAAATAAAAGAGGGACGATTATACTTCTCAATATTAATTGTTCAATATATTACGACTACCATTATCACATACAATAGAATTACATGCAGAATCTAGCAAAGTTCCCAGTCTAATTTATTCGATGGCACAAGGCAAGTGCACCTATAACGGTGGCAAATTCAAAAAAGCTAAGCAATGGGAAAAGACAAAAGAATATTGCCTAGCCATCCTTATATTGAGCAACGCTCTCTCTGAAATCACCCACCTCCACCTCCGTAGCCCGACCCATGCCCGGACCCGTATCCCGACGCCTGTCCAAGGCCCGAGCCATAGCCGGAACCATCGCCGCGGCCGCCGCCTCCCATCCCATAACCTCCACCCAGGCCGGCACCACCGCCATATGTCGACCCACTACCATAACCGGAGCCATATCCTGACCCGCTTCCATACCCGGAGCCACCTCCACCGCCGCCGCCGCCGCCGCCGCTACCACCACCTCCGCCACTTCCATAGCCTCCTCCAGAACCATACCCCGATCCACTTCCGCTACCATAGCCATAACCGGAGCCACCGGTGCCACTCCCATAACCCGATCCTCCACCTCCACCACCGCCTCCGCCACTACCGTATTCACCTCCTCCCTCACCACCTCCAGAGCCATAGCCCGAACCGTATCCAGAACCACTTCCGCCACCAGAACCATAGCCAGATCCGCCGCCGCCGCCTCCGCCACTCCCGTAACCTCCTCCACCTAACTCGCCACCGCCGTAGCCAGAGCCGTAGCCTGACCCATAGCCAGAGCCGTAACCTGAGACATAACCCGACCCCAATCCTCCTCCTCCTCCTCACCACCACCACCACAACACCGGTAGCCTGGATGGCCGCTCTTCCGGCAGCAATGTGCTCGACGGCGAGCGATAGCAGGACTGCAACAGCTAGGACTTTGGAACTATCCATGTTAATGTTGTGAACAAATGGCAGCAGCTACGTATGGTATTTATAGGCCTTGCATGCAAATATATGTCAGCAAGAAGAAACAAACGCGGATAATACGAGGAGGCGAGTGTATGATTAGAATGAAGTGCGCGCGGTTGCCTGAGAAGCACGTTGGACGGACTCTATTTAATTCAGATCAGAGTAATACAGGATAAAGTAGAGGTAGTGGGGTGTGGGGCCTGGTGGAACTAACCCACCCCACCACGGACGGAGACAACTGTTGGGCGGGAGCGTCGCGAGGGCGTCCTTGGTGTTACGCACTTTGACACTGTCGTTGCCGGTCTACTTCAGGCTCCACTTCGGAGGTCTCGCGTTTCTCGTGCTCCTACGTGGCGCGAGCGTGCTGTGGACTCTTTGAAGAGCCTTCCGGTTAACGACACGCACAAAGAGTTGCTTCGCTTATGTCTTTTAATATATATATTCATATCTTATCTCTTAATATTTTCTTTTAATATTAGATGATGGGCACGTGATTATTAGAAGCTTGTTATAAAAAATGGTTGTTTAAGCACGAGAAGCTTCTTGGTTCCTCCACTATTCAATATAAATTATTAGAATTTAGTATTCTTTTAGTAAACGGTGTGATTTTGTCAAATAAAAAAGAGGCTTTGATTGGCATGACCACACAGACTCGAGACATTTAAAGTATGTTTGATAAAAATACAGTCATTTTATTCTTTTGTGTTATTCTGTTTAACTTAATTGTTTTAAAAGTAAACAGGCTCTTCCGGCAGCAACGTGCTCGACGGCGAGCGATAGCAGGACTGCAACAGCTAGGACTTTGGAACTATTCATGTTGATTTTGTGACTTGGGAGCTAGGAACAAATGGCAGCTACGTATGGTATTTATAGGAGGCCTTGCATGCAAATATCAAGAAAGGAGAAGATAAAGAAAGGAAAGAAAAATAAAAAAAAAATAAAAGAGACAGAAAAGAAATAAAGGGAGGAATAATAAATAAATAAAAAAAAAAAAAGAAAAAAAGAAAGAAAAGAAAGGACTCCTACCACATAAAGATGAACAATGCCAAGGACTCCTACCACATCTAGTGATGCAGAACGAACCACAGTTGTCAGTTGACAGAAGCATGGAGATTGGACGCATCAAACAAATACATATAATCGATAGGTATTCCATTCATACTTAACAAAAATAAATGCAAATGATTTTTTGACAGCAACATCCAATAATGTACAACCTAGCACAGCTTCACCAACTCGATAATGTACTACCATAATAATAATAATAACACAAGGAAAATTATCATGGTTAAACTGGGGCACAGCACTCATCACAATTTCACAAAAAAAAAAAAAAAAAAACTAGCTCTACGAAATATGTTGTCAAACTCTAATCATTATCTTTTGGGCAGTCAAAATTAAACCAAATGTGGAAAAACATCCAGAGAGCGAGAAGGAAAAGTCCGCGCATGCTATGGGGGTACATGTGCACTTCCTACCCTGCGACCTCCATAGCAAACCACAAAGACACACAGAAGCGCATATGTGCGCTCTCCATGTGATCTCTACGGACCTCCTGTGCGCTCTCCATATGATCTCAAACTCCTCTCTTAAGGACGAGCCACTCTTCAGCGACTCCTTCATCACCCAGCTGTCCGGGGGAGACGACTTGCAAAAGGAAAACTCCGCCCCTCCACTCTCAGCCCTGGGGACGCGAACATCATGAAAACTTTCACAGCTCACAGAGAAGAAAATTTTGGGGGTGGCCTAACACGGCCCCTTCCTTCCCTTTTTATAGGCAAAATGGACCAGGATCAGCTATTAAAGCAGTAAGCCCCGAGATTCAAAATGCCCACGCTGCACGTGGCCTCCAGGATGAAAATAGCGCCCTTCGATGCGCACCAAACGCGTTGCTCAGCCCATGACGAATGCCAGAAGATTTCCTCTGATCCCGGATCACGGGTCTTAAATACAGAAAATCGCCCGTTGATCTTAGAGATACGGTAGACCTGGGAAATCGCCTGGTAAAAATGACACCCTCCAATGGTGAGTCAGCGCTTATGTCATACCTTAGAAAAGATCGACGGGATAAACAATCCCAGAAAGTACCGAGGCAACCTTTTGCAGGTTACTGGGCCGTATTATCTACTTCGGCAAAACGAAGGTCGACACGCCTTGAAAAGACAAGGCACTGACAGAGTAATAAAAAGGTACAGAAGCCAAGTACTCCTCAATAAATGCATCTCGGTATCCCCTGCTCTGGCCCAACTGCCCGTTATGCCTTGGCATATACCGAGACATTGCCCCATGTTTCCGCTTAAGGCCAAAACTGCCTCTATACTTCGGAATACACCAAAGTATCTCTTCAACACAGCATGATTGAACGTGGCCTTTTGCTTTGATCCGGGCCGGGATAGCAGCCGTTGTCTCAGCGATAACGAAGCACCCTTTATACTTCGGCCAAACCATGCGATACATTGCACCCTGGACGAAACTTGTGAAGTTTCCTTTACCTCGGCCAAAGCATGAACACCGCATCTTAAGTGTCGTCGAGATCGACTGGGATTCCCCCAAGGGGGTGTGTCGTTTATGAGGCTCACGTGATAAAAACAAGCATTACAAAAATAACAGCAAACATGGGAGTTGCAGAAATTTTTCCTTTCATTCATCATGAAAAGGGGGAAAACAAAAAGGAAGATACATTGGCCCTCACAGGGGCTTATCATTCTCTCGGGACGCCATTGAGCTCTTCCCCCGCCACAGAGCCGGCTCGCCCACCTGTTGTGGAGGGACGCCACCTGCCTCTCCAGTCGACTGTTGGCTTCGCGAAGGAGCTCGATCTCCCTTGTCAAAATGGCCAGGTACTACTCAGCCACCTTCATAATTTGTTCGCGGTCTGCGAACAGTGAGGCTAAAACCTCTCCATCGACTGTCACCATGGTGCGGCCCCAGTGCAGCCCCCCGCGGCCGCCAGCGCTGCTATTTGGCCTTCCGGTTGATCGTCCCCCACTCCCGGAAGCCATTTCAGTATTGAAAATCTTGGAAGATCAGCCGAGGAGATGGTTAGTGATAGCACTCCTCCGTCCTTTTTAAGGTACCCCCGGCGGGCATGCTAATTGCCGAGGCCACTAGCCCGAACGTTACCACCGCGGAACACGCCGTGTGTCACCGCCTTAGTGGGCGCTCGCGGGAGACGAAGAGTTTCGCTCCTCAATTGAAGAGGATCATTAATAATCCCACGGTGCTCGGCGTGCGTCAACAAACACCCTTCTTCTCGGGACCAAACTCCCTCCGAAATCGCACCCACCTCTTCGCCTTGGGCGGGCTGAGTTACCCAACTTCGGCTCTAACCAGGATACCTCTGCAATCCTTGGCCATTACCTACCGAGCTGTCTTATCTCTCGGCCTAAGCCGAGCTATCACGTCTCTCGTCTTCATTAGAGCTATCCCTATACCTCGGCCTTGACCGAGATGTTTACTCAAATCCGAACTAAATCGACCAAATGGTGCAAATAAGCCATGAGCTGTTCGTGGCCGAAAGAAAACTTGAGACTAGAAATCATCCGGGAAAGGAAATCAAATAGAGGCAAAAAGCTCATTCATTGAAAACTTCAACCGGGTTACAAGTTTGAAAAACAAAAAACATACAGGCTACCCTTAAGAATCAGGGTTGGGAGCGGCCTCAGCGGCCTCAATAGCTTCCTTGGTGACGTTTGGGGGAGCTCGACTTGTCTCGCCCACTTCAAACACCGTTACTTCCCCGGTGGCATGATGAGGATGCCCTTTAGGAGCCGCGGCCTCACTAGCATGCAGAATAGCATCGAGGTCGACGTCTGAAATATCGTCGTATTCAGCCTCTTCAGCCCCTGGGGTACAAGCCTCAAAAGTTTCAACATCCAAGAAAGAGAGGTCTCATTCTGGATGCTCCTTGGATATCTTATTTCGAGCGTCCTCCACACCAAGCTAGAAGGCGTCGGCATAGGTTGCATCTTGTTCGCCTCTGAGTAGAGTGAGCTACATTTCAGCTTCAGCAACTTGATTCCGAAGTAAGACGACCTGCTCCTCAGTTTTAGCAGATTGACTCTGCAGTAAGGCGATCTGCTCCTTGGTCTTAGTGACCCACCTTTCGAGCTCTAAGCTCCTCCCTCGACAAGATGCCAGTTCCCCTTGCAGGATCTGTATCTGGTTTCGGTTCTCCAGCTCTACCTTCTTCATCTGTAAAAACGGAATTAGCCGGTGCCGCGGTGAGCCAGTAAGGGAAGCCAAAAAGGGGTAGTACCATACCTCCTCCTCCTGCCGGGCTAACTTCTTGGTCAACTCCTTGACCTCGTCAAAAGCCCTCAGTTTATTAGCCTTAACCCGCTCGATTCTGCCCTTGAGGTCATTGATTTTCGATTGCCTACTATCAGCTTCTCCCCAGGCTTGGGAAAGCTCGCTATTGAGTTGGGTTAGTCTTTCCTGGTGCCACTTAATCCTGTCATCCTTGTCAGCAATACCACGGTTGAGTTGCCGCACCTTCTCCTCCAACTCACCAAGCATTTTGTTCAGGCGATTTCTCTCCTCGACGGGTTCTCTCCTCTGCCAGCCTAGACTTTCGCTAAACTATTTTTTTGATAGTTTCCATTTATTCAGCATGCCTAGATTTGATCTGCGATAACTCCAAGCATGCATCATCGTACCTCGCCAGGAGCCCGCGTAGCTCTTTAACTTCAAGCCTCAGCTTGGACGCGTCATCGAGGGCGGCCTGATACAGTACCCTCACCCTTGCCAAATTCTCGTTGGTGATGTCCAGAGTTCGTTCAAATGTATCAGACGCCTCCGCTCACGATCGAAGCTCGGCGCTGACTCTCCTGGCCTGGATGCTGGCCCCTGTCGCCAGGTTCAAGTGCCAACACAGTGCTCTGATGATCAAAGCACTCTGCAGAATGAAGCACAAGTGAGAAAAACGTGACCAAGCTAACCAGAAAGCACTCACTACTCGAGAATAGTAACTTACCCGGGAGATGTAGGACCTAGCTAACCCCATGAGGGTGAAATTGTTGATCTCGGGAAGAAGATGGACATCCTTCACCACATTCCGTTGGCCAAACGCGGCGTCAATAAGGTCTAGGTCCACGAATTCATCCATCAAGGGACCTACGCCCGGGTACAGCGCTGACCTCATTAGGACAGCAAACGCCGCCTCGATGGCCAAATCCGAACTACCAGGCTGACCGTCCCCATCCGAAGGATTGATCCGAGCGACCTCCGACTGAGAAGCCTTGACCTCTTGGCCTCCTTCAGCAAATTCTAGCCTGGGATTCCTTGGATAACTCGGCCAGCCCAGGTGCCAGTCTTCCCGAAGCTTTGGTGGAGGAAGCTTCGGCTACAAGATTCTTACCTTGCCCTCTCCCCTTGTCCAAGTTCCTTCCCTCGATCGCCGGCACCTGCCCTCCCCCACATGCTCCGCCAAAGCCTCAGTCTGTTCATTAGTTTCCCCAACCTCTCCAAGAAGAAGTTCTCCAGCCGTAGGCTCCTTTCGAGCCCCCACTACAATCGGCCCAACGTAGCCGCCCCTAACTCCCTCCGGGGGGAGCCCTTCAATGAAAGGCTTATCTTGAGCCTCGATGATTGCAATTGCTCCCTCCTGTCCTCCCGCCAAGGCTAGAGACGTTTCCTCGCTCGGAGGAGGCCCCCCAGAGGCATCGGCCTCCGCCATGCCAGCCATTGGCTCATCTTCAGAAGAAGGGACTCCTAGACAAGCCAACAGAGTCTCATCCGGGCTGTCTACTATTTCCACCACTAAAGGACAAGGGATCTCAGTAATCCTCTCTGAATCCTCCTCAGCGTTCAGCGCCTCCGCCGTGACTACTCCGACCTCTGGCGACCGCTCTTCGGAAAAAATGAGCCCTCTTCTCGGGCTTGCGTTTCTCCCTACCGCTGCTCTCCCTCGGGTGCTTGCCTAGCTCTTTCTGTATGTGGCCCGATAGTTCAGACTTCTTGGCTGCAAGAACAGAGGGCAAACGGTCAAACCGAGATACACTTGCTCGAGTGACATCAATGGAAAAGGAAAAGGACTTACCATGCGGGTTTAGGGGGCTAAGCCCGATGGCAAAAAGAGCCTCCTCCGACAGTAATCGTTAGCTGAAAACGTCTTGCCGTCATGGAGGACCTCCAAGTCCTCCTTCTCCTGTTCAGATAGAGTCGAATGTGCTTCCACATCCCGAACAAAGTTTCCCCATCCTTGGAAAAAATCGGAGCCGATGTTTCCCTCGGTAATAAAGAACCTGACATTTCACTCCTTTATGGACGATGGCTTATTTGTTATCGTCTTAATGACCTCCGAAGTCCTATGTAAGGCCACTCTGATTTCCTCCCAGATATCAAGTGGTAACAGGCATGAAAGAGAGGAAGAGTTGCTGTTACCTGAATTCGGCTACACATTGAGATAAACCGGATGACGTGTGCCAACTGTTGGGAGCCACCATTATCAGGCAAATGTTGTAGAATCTCATGATCTCCTTCACCAAGGGATGAAGGGAAAATCGGAGGCCCGCCTTCAGACTGTCTTCATAAAGAAAGACCCCGCGCTCCAGATCTTGCGAAACCCTATGCTCGGGCTCCGGCAATCTCAGAAGAACATCCGAGGGAATGCCATACTATTGACGTATTCTCCCCAAATCCTCGGCGGCAATCTCCAAAACCATGTTGTTGGGGCTCATCATTATGCTGGCTGAGAGAAACACCAAGCGAGATTACAGAGGAAGTAGAGAACAAGATTCTCCGAAGAGGAACGAAAGAGCGCTGTGAACAGGAACGACACTGCTTTGATTTTGCTTTCCCCCAAAGAAACCGCCTTAAGAGAAATATAAGGCATCTCAACCAAGATGCCTGGAACCGCCATTGCGGACGCCGTAAAAATCAAGATTTGCTACGTGGCAATTCCCCAACCGTTGCCCCAAAGGAGCCTTATGTGACGCGTCCCGTAAAGGCACATCCCACAAAGGCATGGCGACCGCGCAGCATTAAATAGGGCATCATTGCACAGGCTGTCAACTCCGGATCCCTCCGCTCAAGTATGCCACCTGGAATTATACTCCCTACACCCGAACCTACGCTTCAAATTAGGGAGTGGGGGGCATGTGTTGAGGGATAAAATCGCTGTGTATCAATAATCGTGCACATGGCTAGGGTTAGTCCTGATCCCTACTCGTTGTGCCACACTCGCCAGAGATAGGTCAGTCTCGGTAAGTTGGGGCGCCTTAGCCCCTCACCGAGCCAAGGATTCCCAAGGCGCGGATCACATCTCTCGGCCCCTCCAGCCAAGCTATGTCGTCTCTCGGCCCCTTTGGCCGAGCCCTGTCGTCTCTCGGCCCCTCCAGCCGAGCCCTGTCATCTCTCGGCCCCTTTGGCCAAGCCCTGTCGTCTCTCGGCCCCAGCCGAGCTATGTCATCTCTCGGCCTCTTTAGCCGATCTCTCCCATCGCTCGGCCTAGCCCGAGCGATATCTATACCTCTGCAGAATTCGGCACCAGGGAGCTCGAATTCGTAAGATTCCAAACAGAAATTATATTTGAGAGTGGCCTAGAGCCCTGGAGCCTATATCCTCGCCAAATCTCGAGATATCAACAAGCTCTCCTAGCCGTCGATCCTCTAACTAACCAGATACGAATCTTACTGACATCATAACAAACTTGATTGGATATCAACGGCTTTCGGACCCACAACACCTCCAAGCAACCAGGTGATTCTCTATAAATACAACCATCTTCCAGTTTCGAAGGTACGCACCATTCCGCACACCTGCTCACCCTTCTTTCCGCCATTAGCGCTCTGCTCAGAGCCCTGGAGAGACTCTTCAGCGAGAGCCTTCTCCTCATTTTTGTTGATTGCCGATCTTCGCTGACTTAAGCATCGGAGGGTCTTCCGCAGAGGGCCACCCCCAACGCCTCTCGCGTGAGGACTATTTTGCAGGTCCACCCAGGCGGAAGCCCACGCTGCAGCCCGATCGCGCCCGAGTCGGAGGACAGATTTCAGCAGCAACACTATGTATAAAGGGCAGAATGGCGCAAAAGACAGTGGAATCAAATTGATGATCATGTTTAAGAGATCTGTTAAGAGGGAAAATGACTTCAAAAGGAGAATCATCAGCCAAAAGGCACACTTCTAGATCGTCCAGCAATACTTAAAAAAGCTGTGGAAGATTAATTATATTATTGTATTTGAAATTATCGGGAATTTTGCTGAAGTAAACAACAAATCAAGCGAAGTCATTGCTCAGAATCTATAGAAGTGTAATATCATCTAGAAACAGAGGTCTGAAAAGAAAATTCAATCGTCATCTCTATATAATTAAACCATTGAAAAGAAAGGCAATATAAGAAGTCCGAACAATGCTGTTAATGAATATGTTGATATTTATGCCGAGTTTGTACATAGAGTACTTTCTTGATCCTGCTTGTCTAAAACCAGGAGCTAATATGTGAAACGGGTGGGTTTCCACCTGTCTGCTCATAAAAAAGTTGGTACAAAAAGGTTTAGTTCGTAAGGAAATCAGAGTGAGGAGTGGATGCGATGCAAAATTGTAAAAGGAGCTTCCAGGCAACCTGATTACACCTCTCTGTAGTTTCCATAAGACTTGCTTTTTGGTCCATCTAGCATTTTTTGGATACTCCTCTGCAAACAGTTTAACATGTACATGTAACTCACTGTTTCTTCTACAAGTATGTCAGGTACCTTAAAATTTATTCAGGTTGCAACATAAGTTTCTCATATAACACTAGCAAATTCCTTCCCAAAATGATGATAATCACATGATGAAATGTTTAAATATTTAGGTCAAGTAATTATTGTCCTCTTGCATGAGTCTCCAAACCACTAATTTAATTTTCTGTCCATTCACTCTGGGTTTTGTGAAAAGTTCAAAGAGCTCCATTCATATTTGTTGGAATTTACAGTTACAGAGTGTAGGTTTGAAATTCAATAGATAAGAAAATATTGCAACAAATCCCTTATCTTTCATTTGCATTAGCAATAAGCTAACCACTAGGTCAACTAGAAAGCTCAGAATGAACCAGAAGAGGAGAATTTCTGATTTACTAAAGAACTTGGAGAAATTCTCTTGAAAAACACAAGAAGATAGAAAAATGAATAGAGATATTTGAGACAAGAAGAGTTTGGGGATTGCTGGTGACTGCTAGCTAATGCTCTTGGACTCCGGTGCATCCACATTACTGTCTTATTTATATAATTATAACCATAATAATGAAATGTTCTGGACTACGGAAATCTCAAAAGATAATCGTGGTGAAAGTACTACTTGCCATAATTTGCAAATATCTAGGCCTCCAACTAAGCAAAGGAAACAAACCCTGATCAATGAATCACAAAGACACTTGTTTCAATACTGATGAGGGGTAAAATCGTCATTGCATTGTTGACCACTCACATCGGCAATGGGGTCGCGCCCAGTTCAAATGCCCTGCTTGCCAGCTGGCCGGCTAGCACGACATTCTAGCGACAAGAGTCTCCTCATTATGAAGAAAGAGAACAAGAGGGAAAAAAGGGTCACGTCTCCCAAGGCCCCTCATTAATATCCGTCAAATCAATAAGCCAGAGCATTCAATGGTGCAGAAACGGTCATAATGACTTGGCCAGCATTTAATGGAATAAAAAGAGAAGAGAAAGTATCGGCCAACATGCCTCGGCGGCCAACATGCCTCGGGATAGTTCGGCAAATATACTTCGGGCATCATATGCTCGGCCAACATAGCTCGGCCAGCATAGCTCGGCCAGCCTCAGCATCAGCCAGCTTCAGCATAGCTCGGCCAACATAGCTCGGCCAGCATAGCTCGGCCAGCCTCAGCATCAGCCAGCTTATAGCTCGGCCAGCCTCAGCATCAGCCAGCTTCAGCATAGCTCGGCCATCATAGCTCAGCCAGCATAGCTCGGCCAGCCTCAGCATCAGCCAGCTTCAGCATAGCTCGGCCACATAGCTCAGCAGGCCAGCCTCAGCCTCAGCCAGCTTCAGCATAGCTCGGCCAACATAGCTCGGCCAGCCTCAGCCTCAGCCAGCTTCAGCATAGCTCGGCCAACATAGCTCGGCCAGCATAGCTTGGCCAGCCTCAGCATCAGCCAGCTTCAGCATAGCTCGGCCAATATGCCTCGGCAAATATAGTTCGGCCAACATGCCTCGGCAAATATAGTTCGGCAAATATAGTTCGGCCTCCGCAACCACGCTGTCTTTTGCATCAAGGCATTTATGACCTCATAAAGGCCACATATATCACCTGCTTTAAGGCATTCAATGCCTTATTTTCTTCCCTGCATTAAGGCATTTATGGCTGCCACGTTGGCCCTTTATGCCTCGGCACCTACCTCCGCCGAGCCTCCGCCAGCCATGATGACTGAACCACAACACCTCTGCGGAATCTGGCGCGGGAGAGTTCAAATTCACTGTAACAGAATAAGATTCCAAACAAGGAATCATGCCAAAACGTGGCCTAGGACCTACAATAGTGGCCTAGGGACCACGCGGCCACTGAGTCTCGAGCCATCGGCCAGCTCTCCCCGCCTCCCAGCCGTCGATCCTCTAACTAACCAGATACGGATCCTACCGGCCCTGTAACAACCTGATTCGAATCCGTTTCGAATCCCAACAACTTTCAGACCTCATCCAGAGCACGTCCAAGAAGTCAGGTGACCGCCTATAAATACTACCACCCTCAAGCCTCTCAGGTACGGCTATTCTACGCCCATTTTTCATTCGCAGTTCTCACACTCCGCCATGAAAGCTCCCACGAGAGCTCGGAGGAACTCTTCCGGGGGATCCTTCTCCCCATATTTGTTGATTGCTGGTCTCCACTGACTTGGGCGTCGGAGGGTCTTCCGCAGAGGGCCACCCCCAACGCCTCTCGCGTGAGGACTGTCTTGCAGGTCCGCCCCGGAGGGAGCCCGCGCTGCAGCCCGATCGCGCCCGAGCCGGAGGACAGATTTCAGCGGCAACAGATTGGCGCTAGAGGAAGGGCCTCAAGTCCCGTTAAACTTGAAAAAAGGAGACAAGGATCTCGATCTGGAAGAGAACCTCTCCAATGGCTAATCGGAGAAGGGCAACTTCTGAAGCCCAGGACCGGGTCGCCTCCCAGAGACCCGATCCGATGAGTATCGTGGCACTGCCGCCGCCACCAGCTGAGACTCCGTCGCCACCAGCTGTCCCAGTGACCCAGGACCCGTTCGCCACACTGGTCCAGCAGGTCCAGGCCCTGACCCGTCTAGTTCAGGAGCGCCATACAGCTCCCCATCCAGTTATAGCTACCCCTGCTCCATGCCTCCCGAAGAGGCCGCAGCTCCTCTTTCTCCAGCCACTTCTTCTTCTGGTCCGCATGGAGTTGCGGACCCCCCATGTCGACCTAAGGAGGCCAGACTAGTCCCGCAAGGGGGCTGCGACAAGGATCTCCCCAGATCTCGGCGGGCCCGATCCATCTCTCCGGTGTCCTCTCGCCACGACTCGACGCCGTCTCCGCCTTCTCCCTGCCTTGGCACAACAGATCGGCTTCCATAGCCGCGCTATGCGCACCAAGGCATTTATGGCCTCATAAAGGCCATGTGCATCTACCTGCTTTAAGGCATTTAATGCCTTATCTCCTTCCATCATTAAGGCATTTATGGCTGCCGCGTTGCCCCCTAGGCACCTTTTGCGTGAGGAAGGATGGCGTCATAAAGCCAAGACAAGGAGTTCTTGACTCCAAGCTTCACAGAAGTCCAACGTCCAGCTTCAACCTCGGCCAGTGGATCTACCGCACCACACAGAGAGTCCCACAGGCGAGACCCCGTTACGGATGGCCTTCGGCGTAGAAGCTGTCATCCCCGTGGAGATAGGACCCCCCTATCCGCGGATGCTATCATGCCTCCAGAGTCAAAGGGAGATCCTTCTCGCCCGGCGACCCTGTTCTCCGGAAAGCATCTGTCTCCAAACCGCTGGAGCAAGGAAAACTGGCACCAAACTGGGAAGGCCCCTACCAAGTGGCGGAGATCATTGGACCGGGAACCTACAAGCTGCAAGATCTAAACGGAAAGTCTGTCCCCCGGACGTGGAACTCGGACAATCTCCGTAAGTATTATCAATAGGGTATGTCCTCTATAAGTCCATTTTGATATGCCTTATTATACCTTCCTGTCGGCACGTATTTTCGTAATTTGCAATGTGAATCATCACACATTATGTTGCCAAAGATTGCGAAAAGAAACAGGTGCTGCTCACCAATCCTCGGCACGACCGAGTTGCCTATTTGCACAGGAAATCTCCGAACCTCGGCTGGGCCGAGCAACAAATTCTCCGAACCTTGGCAGGGCCAAGTAAAAATCTCCGAACCTCGGCTGGGCCGAGCAACAAATCTCGAACCTTGTTGCATTGTGTGAGAAGCCCCGGCCAGAGCCGGAGTGTGAGTGCTCCGGCCAGCCGGAGTGCATCTCTCCGGAGTGCAAAAGCCCCGGCCAGAGCCGGAGTGTCCGGAGTGTTGTCCGAGTGTCCGTAAAGAGCCGAGCGGAAGCCTCGGCCAGAGCCGGAGTGCATCTCTCCGGAGTGCATCATTATTCCGGAGTGTAGTTGTCCGGAGTGCATCTCTCACTATTGGAAGCCTCCGAGCCAGAGCCAGAGTGCATCTCTACCGAAAGCCCCGGCCAGAGCCGGAGTGCATCTCCTATTTATCTAAAACCTTGCAGAAGAGCGAACATAATCTTGAAGGCTCGGCTACAACCGAGTAACGGTCTCCGAACCTTGGCAGCGCCAAGTAAAATATAATCTTGAAGGCTCGGAAACACCGAGGAAGGCTCGGCAATACCGAGTAATTTATTTGGAAGCCTCGGTTACAACCGAGTAGCATCTTGGAAGGCTCGGCAACACCGAGTATTTTATTATTTGAAGCCTCGGTTACAACCGAGTAGCACCTTGGAAGGCTCGGCAACACCGAGTAATTTATTATTTGAAGTTTGGTATTTGAAGCCTCGGTTACAACCGAGTAGCATCTTGGAAGGCTCGGCAATACCGAGTAATTTATTTGGAAGCCTCGGTTACAACCGAGTAGCATCTTGGAAGGCTCGGCAACACCGAGTAATTTAATATTTGAAGCCTCGGTTACAACCGAGTAGCATCTTGGAAGGCTCGGCAACACCGAGTATTTTATTATTTGAAGCCTCGGTTACAACCGAGTAGCACCTTGGAAGGCTCGGCAACACCGAGTAATTTTTATTTGGCAATTAATATTTAAAGCCTCGGTTACAACCGAGTAGCATCTTGGAAGGCTCGGCAACACCGAGTATTTTATTATTTGAAGCCTCGGTTACAACCGAGTAGCACCTTGGAAGGCTCGGCAACACCGAGTAATTATTATTATTTGAAGCCTCGGTCACAACCGAGTAGCAATTAATATTGGAAGCCTCGGTTACAACCGAGTAGCATTTTTGAAGGCTCGGCAACACCGAGTAATTTATTTGGAAGCCTCGGTTACAACCGAGTAGCATCTTGGAAGGCTCGGCAACACCGAGTATTTATTATTTGAAGCCTCGGTACAACCGAGTAGCAGCCTCTGTTTCTTGGAAGGCTCGGCAACACCGAGTAATTTGTTATTTGAAGCCTCGGTCACAACCGAATGGCAATTAATATTTGAAGCCTCGGTTACAACCGAGTAGCATCTTGGAAGGCTCGGCAACACCGAGTATTTTATTATTTAAAGCCTCGGTTACAACCGAGTAGCACCTTGGAAGGCTCGGCAACACCGAGTAATTTTATTATTTGAAGCCTCGGTCACAACCGAGTAGCAATTAATATTGGAAGCCTCGGTTACAACCGAGTAGCATCTTGAAGGCTCAGCAACACTAAGTAATTTATTATTTGAAGCCTCGGTCACAACCGAGTAGCAATTAATATTGGAAGCCTCGGTTACAACCGAGTAGCACCTTGGAAGGCTCGGCAACAACGTAATATATTTCTAAAGGCTCGGCAACAACCGAGTAATAAATTCCCAGCATCGGCCAAAGACCGAGTGATATATTTCTGAAGGCTCGGCAACAACCGAGTAATAAATTCATCCATAAAAGTATGCTCTTTCTATACCCGTTTTTATTCATTGAATTAAATTCTATTTTTAAAAGGCCTGCGAAATTTTTATAACTCTTCTTGAAAGTTACAATGAGAAGCAGGTCATAAAAAGCCCCGGCCAGAGCCGGAGTGCATCTCTTATTGATCTTCAAAAGCCCCGGCCAGAGCCGGAGTGCATCTCTTATCATAAAAAAGCCCCGGCCAGAGCCGAAGTGCATCTCTTATTGATCTTTAAAAGCCCCGGCCAGAGCCGGAGTGCATCTCTTATCATCAAAAGCCCCGGCCAGAGCCGGAGTGCATCTCTTATTATCAAAAGCCCCGGCCAGAGCCGGAGTGCATCTCTTATCATCAAAAGCCCCGGCCAGAGCCGGAGTGCATCTCTTATTGATCTTCAAAAGCCCCGGCTAGAGCCGGAGTGCATCTCTTATTATCAAAAGCCCCGGCCAGAGCCGGAGTGAATCTCTTATTATCAAAAGCCTCGGTCGAAGACTGAGTGATATGTTTCTGCAGCCTCGGCCAATCCGAGTGATACAACACTAAAGCTTCGTCCCAGCCGGATAATTTCTCGGACACTCTAGTGCAACTAAAGCACCTTATTTTACTTCAGCAAGAGGGCCGCCCAGGCCTTTCTCTAACCTACACAGAGATAAATACTTCCTCTACAGAGGATCGAATGACACGTCCCCTAAATAAGATTGCTCCAGAATTCTACTCCCTATATCCGAAATTACACTTCGGACTAGGGAGTGGGGGCATGTGATGAGGGGTAAAATCGTCATTGCATTGTTGACCACTCACATCGGCGATGGGGTCGCGCCCAGTCCAAATGCCCTGCTTGCCAGCTGGCCGGCTAGCACGACATTCTAGCGACAAGAGTCTCCTCATTATGAAGAAAAAGAACAAGAGGGAAAAAAGGGTCACGTCTCCCAAGGCCCCTCATTAATATCCGTCAAATCAATAAGCCAGAGCATTCAATGGTGCAGAAACGGTCATAATGACTTGGCCAGCATTTAATGGAATAAAAAGAGAAGAGAAAGTATAGTTCGGCCAACATGCCTCGGCAAATATAGTTTGGCCAACATGCCTCGGTAAATATAGTTCATCAAATATAGTTCGGCAAATATACTTCGGCAAACATGCATCGGTAAATATGCTTCGGCCAACATAGCTCGGCCAGCATAGCTCGGCCAGCCTCAACATCAGCCAGCTTCAGCATAGCTCGGCCAACATAGCTCGGCCAGCATAGCTCGGCCAGCCTCAGCATCAGCCAGCTTCAGCATAGCTCGGCCAGCCTCAGCATCAGCCAGCTTCAGCATAGCTCGGCCATCATAGCTCGGCCAGCATAGCTCGGCCAACCTCAGCATCAGCCAGCTTCAGCATAGCTCGGCCATCATAGCTCGGCCAGCATAGCTCAGCCAGCCTCAGCCTCAGCCAGCTTCAGCATAGCTCGGCCAACATAGCTCGGCCAGCCTCAGCCTCAGCCAGCTTCAGCATAGCTCGGCCAACATAGCTCGGCCAGCATAGCTTGGCCAGCCTCAGCATCAGCCAGCTTCAGCATAGCTCGGCCAACATGCCTCGGCAAATATAGTTCGGCCAACATGCCTCGGCAAATATAGTTCGGCAAATATAGTTCGGCCTCCGCAACCACGCTATGTCTTTTGCATCAAGGCATTTATGACCTCATAAAGGCCACATATATCCACCTGCTTTAAGACATTCAATGCCTTATTTTCTTCCCTGCATTAAGGCATTTATGGCTGCCACGTTCGCCCTTTATGCCTCGGCACCTACCTCCGCCGAGCCTCCGCCAGCCATGATGACTGAACCACAACACCTCTGCGGAATCTGGCGCGGGAGAGTTCAATTCACTATAACAGAATAAGATTCCAAACAAGGAATCATGCCAAAACGTGGCCTAGGACCTACAATAGTGGCCTAGGGACCAGGCGGCCACTGAGTCTCGAGCCATCGGCCAGCTCTCCCCGCCTCCCAGCCGTCGATCCTCTAACTAACCAGATACGGATCCTACCGGCCCTGTAACAACCTGATTCGAATCCGTTTCGAATCCCAACAACTTTCAGACCTCATCCAGAGCACGTCCAAGAAGTCAGGTGACCGCCTATAAATACTACCACCCTCAAGCCTCTCAGGTACGGCAATTCTACGCCCATTTTTTATTCGCAGTTCTCACACTCCGCCATGAAAGCTCCCACGAGAGCTCGGAGGAACTCTTCCTGGGAGATCCTTCTCCCCATATTTGTTGATTGCTGGTCTCCACTGACTTGGGCGTCGGAGGGTCTTCCGCAGAGGGCCACCCCCAACGCCTCTTGCGTGAGGACTGTCTTGCAGGTCCGCCCCGGAGGGAGCCCGCGCTGCAGCCCGATCGCGCCCGAGCCGGAGGACAGATTTCAGCGGCAACAAATACTAAAATCATCATAATCTATATGAAATGATGACTTCAAATGCATCCAAACTTTTAGTTATTTTGTTAGAAAATATTTTTGTTTTTTCAAAACATATTCTTCCTAAAAATTGCTAAAGAATTAATTTAGAAATGTAATTACAAAATATAAATAAAATATAAAAAGAATCTATGAATCTAAGCCAGGATCAAAGCGTGTTAGACATTGTCCTAAGGATCAGATTTTCGTCCCTTCGTGCAGGATATTAGCAATCTATCCCCAAGGTAGAACGATTCAGCTTGACCCGATCCTTCTACTATGAGCACGATCGCATGGAGGTGCAACCCAATGATTACCTTCAGATGCCCATGAAAAGATCAATAAAAAAAAAAATAAATAAGATGAAATAAATCATAGGGCTACTCAAAACTATTCTACGATTGATTCCTACCTCAATCTGAATCTTAGGCCATAAAAGCTGCAACGGCTTGGCCCATAATGGTCTTAAAGGCCTAATAGCCGTTAGCCCCAAATTACGTTGAAAACGGCTTAAAAATTTAATTGTTTAAGCCATCTACGTTATCACACAAACGCTCGCGTTCATGAACGTCTATGAGCATCAACTCCAGCCTTCCATCCCATTTATTTTATTTATTTAAAACTTTTTCCAACAATCCCCCATAAAGGTTTAAAATAAAATAAAATAAAATAATAAAATTAATATAACAAAATTTTTAGGGCATCTTATATTGTGCAATGGGTGAGGTGTCCTATGGACTTGAATCTCACTTAGTGTTGATTGTATACACCTGAAGGAACCATAGTGGATTAGACCTTGAACTAGGTCCTTGACTCAGACTTCTACTAATCACATACACAGTATGGATCAATTGGGTTTACGCGTCAGTGCATATTAAAGGCCTTGCGCTTAGTACCTTGATTTTTCATGAGAATTCTTTAAGGCTAGCCCAAACCTTTAGTCACGGCCTAATATGACGATTTCATATAGGTGAATCCTCCAAGGGTATTTATGACAATACTCTACAGATAACTTACCTTGGATCCATTAAGAGTATAACTCAACTTTACACAAATTTACTTTGTCACTTTATAAGAGCATTCATCATAGGGATAAGACAAATTTTTTAAAATTTATGCTCTAATACGATCACTCAATCAGCTTCATTTCTACCACATTGAATCTCATTCATGGGATCTTCAATCACAGAGGTTGGGTCTCCACTGCTGGTGACCAAATAATGGGCTTAAGCCCCATCCCCCTCGATGAATTAGGACTCCACTCCTAAATAACTCCTTGGTTAATTGATCTGCCAAATTTTCTCGAACTTGACAAATTTCTAGAAATAACATTATTTTTGGGCTAGACCTCAAATAAGAGAATTAAATAAAGATATATTTTGAATAATAACGTGCATACTTTTGAAATGGACCATCTACCTTAATCAAACAAAAGAACTTGAAGAAATGTTTACTGAACATGAGCAGAAGTTGAACTGCTGAACATGCAACATTGGGTGGTAAGCAAAAGATTAAATTGCATGACCAAATTAGCAAAGCGATGAAACCATACTAAGTCAGTCTAGAATGTTGCTTTTGGGGTGCAAAAGTCTCAACTGAAACCAATTCAATAGGTGTTTATTATCCAACTAACTTATTAAAACAACACTGATTTTGTAATTGATTTGCAGCTTTGATGTCTAATTTAGTTCTCATGAGATCTGCATTTCTATGCCAGGTGAAATTTTAATACCATAACCATGGTATGCCATACCGATAGGTACTGTCCCACACCAAGTGTGCTGTACCATATTTGTATCAGATTGAGACTCAATAACGGTGCATATCAAGTCTTGACAGAATTGAACAATGTACCGAGATAGCAAGCCTTGGTTATAACTTTTAAAAGTTCAACTCCACAAACATTCAGTGTCTCTGAACAATGGTATTATCGTTTCTAGTTAGATATAAGAAGCAAGCGTGTTTAAGCATATTTAAATTTTGTTGTTACTGCAACTTAAGTAAATTACCATATTACATATATTGTAGCAAGATTTATGCAATTGTTGCTGTCATAAGACATTTATGGCAGAACAAAGCACTAAATAACAGAAACAAGAATAGCAATTTTAAATTTCTGAATAATTAGTAGTGATCAGAGTCCAACCATAACCTCCAAAAGAAAAGAATGAAACTCATCAACAATAACAAGATAACCGATAAGTCATTACATACCTGAATAGTAATGTCTTGTCCTAGCTACATGGGTTTGGTAACACTTCATATTGATCTTGTTCAGACTATACAATTAACCAAAGAACTAAACTGCACCTGGTTTTTCTTGGACCTAAGCTAAACCTTGTGTGCGTGGACGTAGGTCAAAGAAATCCATATTCATATGCAAAAATATGAATCGAAACTGCATCATATAGTTTTTATAATTTAAATATATGAAAAACATCAAATTGCTATCACAAAAGAAGGGGAAAAAATTCAGGAACTCAGGAAATTAAACGACTCGAGAAATCAGAAATCAAATCAGATAAAGAAAAGCATATCAAGTTTGGTGTGCTTATACCAGTTCCGGAGCAAATGATAGCGACTCCTCACCAATGATCGCAATGAAAGAAACCCAAGACCGATTCAGATGGGCAAACAGGAAAAAGAAAAGTGAGAAAATATGCAAAAATGGAGAGATTTTTTCCCTCCGCCACCATCCCCCTGTCGTCCATCGATCTGGAATGTGTCGAGGGCCTGGATCACTCTTGACTTTCGTCCCTTCTTCTTTCCCAATCCATCGCACCCCTTCTTCCCTACTAGATAACAACAACTAGAGCTCCCAAAAGATTGGTCAATAATGTATTTAGGCTTGACAACTATATTTTAGTCATATAGCTTTAAAAGAAAACAAAATCTTCTGCAAAAATTGATCATAGCAAAAGACTTAAATTCTAGCAATTTTTAAAAAATATATGATTCTTAGCTGTTGGAAAATATTTTTATTTTTTTAAAAATATCCTTCATAGAAATTGCTAGAGAATTAATTTAGAAATGTAATTACAAAATATAAATGAAATATAAAAAGAATCTATGAATCTAAGCTAGGATCAAAGCGTGTTAGACAATGCCCTAAGGATCAGATTTTTGCCCCTCATGCAGTTATTAGCGATCTGTCCCCAATGTACAATGACCCAGCTCGACCCGATCCTTCTACACGAGCACAATCGCGTGGAGGTGCAACCCAATGATTACCTGCCCATGAAAAGATCAATAAAAAATAGAAATAAAATGAGATGAAATAAATCATAATGCTACTCAAAATTATCCTTGACCCTATGCTTAGCCCATAAAAGCTCCAACGGCTCAGCCCATAATGGCCTTAAAGGCCTGATAGCCAACATTGAAAATGGCTTAAAAATTTAATTGTTTAAGCCGTTTAATGTTGTTTTATGTTATCACATAGCCGAGCACATCAAGCTATCAAGGGCGTTCCAGCCTTCCATCCCATTTATTTTATTTATTTAAAACTTTTTAACATATTTCACACTCAAAATAGAATCTAGCATACATGTGAAATGTAACGCATTTATGTAAAAAAACTCTTGAAGCTTATTGTCCCTAATGTAACGCACAATGACAACAATATATGTCGATCTACCAATTACTTTAAACTTCAGAACTAGTTTCAAGTACTTTGCCTCCCATCCATGTGAAATTGCATCCCTTGGCACTCCAAATTCCCTGCCTTCATGAAGCAATTTGAGACCGAGTACTGTGCCCACCAAACAAATACATATCCTGTTGATGCCCGATCACTTTGAGCTGGCATCCTTGAGCATCGGCCGTTCCTCCATAGAAATATCGAGGCCCTTCCTTTGTCTTCAAAGCCTGCAAGAAGTCCCAGCCGGGTATTCCGGCAGAGACCCTTCGACGCTCAAGTTAGTGCTTTGGGCAACACCGTGAGCTTGAGAAAGCTCGAAAGAGAAAAAGAGAGAGGCTCAAAATGAGCGTGTCGAGTTTCCTAGAGTTACCTCTTCTTACCTAATTTATTTACCTTTATACTCTGTGAAACTTGCTTGAGAAGTTTGGGTTCTTATCCTCTAGTGGGAAGGAATCATGTGGAGCCTTATGATGGACCATGACTTTTGGGGCTCATTTAGTCTAAGTGACTGAAGTGTCATGATGACTGAGGACTTTTGGTGGGTGAAATGTCAGGGCTGACATCTGTGAGGCTCAAAATGCTGCCACTCGTCAAGACTTTTATGATAAATGATAACTTTCAATAAAGCTTACCTCTTAGTGGAATGTCAGAGCTACAGGCTGTCACATCCTTCATCACTTTTCTCTTTTCTTATTTTGAGACTTGTGTTCACCTTGACTCGCGAATCTGATGCCGAATTATGGTAATCCGTTGAAGATACTCGGCTGATCCGTAGTTCCGAATCAATCTATCGCTAGCTATAGTGGTGCCCTGTCCTTTGACAAGCTCCTGAAGGCCCTATAAATACTTTAGATCATGATGCCAGTGTCCCTCCTTTCTTTTTATTGGGTCTTTGAGTCATCTTGGAAGGACCATGACTGGTCCTTCACCTCCTGTTATCCTCCACGTCACTTTTCATTGTTTTGTGGCTGGAGTCCTTCTCCCTCTCAGAGCCATCCATGCAGCCTGGAGTCCAAACCAGGGGAGCCTCGGATGCTTGAAGTCATGAAGTTCAGAGAGTTAGAAGTCCGTGGAAGACCTGGGGCCGCCATGGGATTCGCTCGGACCACCAGGGGCCACCTAGGATGGATGGAAGGCTGCTGTGACAGAGGCCGTTGCAGAAAGGCCGGAAGCCGTCATGGAAGGGCTGGAGGC